>PVJN01022920.1:0-32848 GCA_004026805.1 Lasiurus borealis | reverse complement strand
GGGCGCCTGCGTGCTGACGTCGGCGCCGGCTCCGCGGGGGGCCGGTGACGTAGCGTTCGCCTAATGGCGTCATTCTCGGGAGTCATCAGAGGCCAGTGCGGTGACAGCTGATGTGTGTTTTGTGCGGGTTTCTGGTTGTAAGAGGGGAATCGGCCCGCGTGGTCTATAGAAAAATGTAAAAAAAAACAGACACAACTGGTCCGTTTCCTTAAAGGAGCTCCTATGCCTCCTGCTTTCCCTGTCGCCGAGCGTCCAGTCCTAAAAAATCTCCTTTTACCACTCCCAAATGTCTCAAAAACGGCTTTTGCTGTCAATAAAAGAAGTAAAAGACAAGCGGCTGCAATCACAAGATACAACTTTCAGAGTGGTTGTTTTTTTTTTAAAGGGGCAGGGGATCATTTTTAAGCTCGATCGTCGTTGGTAGGCATAAGCACTTTTAAAACGTTTTATTGTGAAAAATGTCAAGCATATGCAAATGCAAACTAATGAAACCCCATGTACCTACCATCACCAACCTTTCAAAAGTATCAACTGATGTCCTATCTTGTTGCATGTATACCAGCAGTCAGCTAACTGTAAAAGCCAAAGAGTCACTATTTTTTGAAAGACAACAAAAATCAAAATAAGAATAATTCATGAGACGTGAAAAAATTGGTGCAATTCAAGTCCCAGTGCTGTCAAGGCTGATGGGATACAGCCAGGCCCATTCCTTCACTGTTCACAGCTACTTTTACTCCCAGATGGCTGAGCTGCGAGTAATTTAGAGTCGTTGTTTGCAAATTACGCCTTTTCAGCATCTCCCCTTGGCTGGCTAAGTGCAGAAGGAGGGTGAGGAATTCCTCTTGCCATTACAGTAATTAGCAGTCCCATTCTTCCAGCTGGTCGGTCCAAGAACCTAGGAGGTGTCCTTGCCACCTGTCACATATATGTCAGATTCAATCTAACCCTTTCAGCTATATCTTCACAATCTATCCAGATTTTAACCGTTATCTTCTCCACCGCCGCTACCACCCTGATGTGAGTTACCATTACATCCTTTCTGGTTTGCCTGGCGGTGTGGCTCTCAGTTGGTTGCATTTCAGCCCATGCACCAGAAGGCCACCGGTTAGATTCCCAGTCAGGCACACGCCCAGGTTGTGGGTTTCACCCCCGATGAGAGGGTGGGTGTGCAGGAGGTACCTGTTCCTCTCTCCCCCATTGATGTTTCTATCACTTCCTCTCTCTGAAATTGTTGTGCCCAGAGTCCGGGGTCCCCAATAATCCACCACTAAGGAGCCTTTTCCGATGCAAAAGCAAAAAGTCTTTATTCAAACCTGGGTTTGGCTCTCAGCCTCTTTCTGGCGCAGCAGCGAGGTGAGAGAGCTGACCGGGCGGGAACAATGAGTTTTATGGGGTAGAATAATTAGGGGGCTTGGGAAAGTGATGAGGGTTACAGAGATTGGTCACTTGAATTGGGGTCTTTCCGTGGTTAATCCTAATTAGGACCTCAGCTGTGTTCCTGGAGCTTCATTGGTCCTTTCAGGTGGGGGTCGGGGAAATTAAGACATTGCTGGCACACCTGTGGCCCCTCCCAGAAAGGGGAGGGGTTTAGGCAGGGGTCCCAGCCCTACAGGACAAGATGGAGGGGAGTCCATTTCCTTTCAAAATCAATAAAAAAAAACATTATTTTAAAGCAAAAATAAAAAAACTTTATTAATCTTTTCTGGTTTATCGCAAAGTCGACTTTTCTCCCTGCCTCTACTTATGCACTCTCCCCACCCGTGGATTTTTTTCAACACTGCAACAAAAGTGACCTTTTAACATAGAAATAAGATGTCATTCCTCTACTAAAACCTCTCCAATGGCTCCCCATCCCACCTTAAATGGCCGGGAAGGACCTGTGTTTTCCTCCCACACTTTCCCCTCTAACTTCTCTCATATCCTGGGCTTCCCTTATTTCACTCCAGACACCAGTCTTCCTTGCTGCTCCTCAAACTCACAAAGCACACTGCAGTCTCAGGGGTTTTACAAAAACTGCCACTGGACCGGAAATGCTCTTTCCCCTGATGTCCACACACACCCTTGTCCATTCCTCCTGTGTAGACGTTTGTGTGCGCCAAATTTCATGTCGACATTCACACCCCAATGTGATGGCGTTAGGAGGTGGCGGCAGCTTTTGGGAGCTTCTTACTGGTAGGTCTTGAGAGAGTGCCCTCATGAATGGGATTAGTGCTTTTATTTATTTTTTTAAATATATTTTATTGATTATTTTACAGAGAGGAGAGGAGGGAAAGTCAGAAACATCGATGAGGGAGAAACATTGATCAGCCCCCTCCTGCACACTCTCTACTGGGTATGTGCCCACAACCAAGGTACATGCCCTTGACCGCAATCAAACCTGGGACCCTTGAGTCCGCAGGCCGACGCTCTATCCACTGAGCCAAACCGGTTAGGCAGGACGAGTGCTTTTATAAGATCTAACAGAGCTCCCCAGCCCTCTCTGCCCTGTGAGTAGGTAAGTAGAAGTGTGGGATTTCCCATCTAATCATTCTAATACTGGGGTAGGCAGGGAACCATTAAACTTTTGTGAACGAGGATTATCCCATTCTAGTATCTCCTTTCCATTTTCCCTCAGATCAAAGGCACATTTAGCATCTGAATTGCAGTGAAGGATTAAGCAGTTCTCCTGCTCAAGGTTTCAAGTGGCCCACAGATTATAGAGAGTCACGGGATAGATTAGGAGCTAAATCTTTGTTTAGTTCATTTCTTTTCTTACACCAAAAAGAAACAAGCGCAATATTTCACTGCATCGGTTTAAATAAGCAGTGTCTACTGGACAATCCCCAGTTCCCTTCGCTCTCCCAATTCTCACCAGTGTCTCTCCAGTGAAGCTCCAGGCACTTTTACTCCTAGCATCCCTAAAGAGAATCTACAACCTCGGTCTGTGCCCTGACCGGGAATCAAACCCTCAACAGGACAACTCTCCAAACAACTGAGCCACCTGGCCAGGTCTGGTCATCTTTCTTTCTTTTCTTTTCTTTTTTTTAATATATTTTATTGATTTTTCACAGAGAGGAAGGGAGAGGAATAGAAAGTCAGAAACATCAATGAGAGAGAGACATCAATCAGCCGCCTCCTGCACGCCCCACACTGGAGATGTGCCCGCAAGCAAGGTACATGCCCCTGACCGGGATCAAACCCGGGACCCTTCAGTCTGCAGGCCAATGCTCTATCCACTGAGCCAAACCGGTCTCGGCTGGTCACCTTTCTTAAAAAATAAACAGTTTCCACATTTGTCCAAAAGAAGAGCATGTAGGATTATGGCTAGCAGGACGGTTGTTGCACACTTAGACTGTCACCTTCTCCAGGCTGGAGAAGTTATCTTTTTTTTTTCCAACTTATTTTTATTTAAAAAGTTTTAAATGCATGCTCCCTCTGAGGCAGGATAGTAAAAAGCTGTGAACATTTCTTGGCAAGTGGAATGGGAAAACTGCTGAACAAACTGGCCGAGCCATTTAGCACCAGAGAGAGAAGGTCACCAGTGCAGAAAGCCGCCGGTGCCTAGCAATGGGCAAAACTGGCACATCCTGCCTTGGCCAATCACTGGCCACGTGGTTTAGATCCCTGTGACCTTTCATAGCACTGGTCATGGGTTTAGACACCGGCGCCCCCTCTCCCCCGCCCCCACCCCGACCTTTCCTCCCTGGAGGTAACATCTAGGCCTCAGTTATATTTCAGCTCCAGGCCCAGCAAAACAAGGCGGATAATGCCAGGCCTGGCTGTGATGACTGAGGACCCCCAGCCCTGATGCTGACCGATCAGAGGAGACCATGACCCTGAAAAGCTACACCTGGAAGAGCTGATGAATATCCTATTGAGATCCTGCCCTGAGACCTCCCCTAAATTCCCAGCCTTTAAAACCCTCAAGACGAAGGACCCAGCTCCTACTCTCTGGCCCGGGAGCACAACAGCGCCTTTCTCCCACAGGCGTGCATCTCCTAAGCCAGGGGTTCTCACCCTTTCTAATGCCGAGACCCTTTAAGACAGCTCCTCATGTGGTGGTGACCCCCAACCATAAAATTATTTTCGTTGCTACTTCATAACTGTCATTGTGCTACTGTTAATGAATCGTCATGTAAATATCTGATATGCAGGATGTCTTAGGTGACCCCGGTGAAAGGGTTGTTCGACCCCCAAAGGGGTCGCGACCCACAGGTTGAGAACCGCTCTCCTAAGCTCTAAGGCAACGGTTGCCATCCTTTTGGACCTCATGGACCACCTGTTGGCCACCGCTGCTCTAAGGAACCCCACCAGACTTGCAACGAGGGAAGCTATGGGCAGCGGCCGTTCACCCCATGCCAACCCCCTGAACCTGTTCCAAGGCCCCTCTTTTCTGACAGGAGCCCCACCTTGGCTCACTTCTTTCCTGTAAGATTTCAGGAGTCAAATCAGCCCCGCCCGGGCTGTCTCCTGTAGCTTCTAGCTCTTTCCTAGGACGATCCTGGTTTCACTGTCCCAGCTTTAGTAAACATGCTCAAAACCACCTGGACGCATGCTGTGACATCTTTCCTGCAGGAGGTCAAGTACCCACATACCACAGGCCAGTCAGAGGCAGGCCCACTCTGGTCTGGTCCCCTCTCAGGCTGCAGCGAGTCCTGACTGGCTGGCTCCATGATTTAGATTTCATTCCGTGTAAAATTAGTGTTTTTCAGGAGGGACTTGACAAGATTAAAACTGTATTTGTTGTTCTAGACCTTGTGACATATTTCCCAAGGCAACATGCAATCATACACTCCCCTCATTATACAAAACGCAGTACTTAAAGTTCAGTTGAAACATGAAAGAAAACCACTTTGCTTTCATGTATAATGAACTTTCTATCATGGCTCGGAAGTTAATTAAAAGTTAAGACGTCCACAGTCTACAGTCGAGAAAAACTCTTTAATCAAGAAGAAAAAAGGAAATTACAGGAAATTTTTTATTTAAAAATTAGCATTTTTCTCTTTTTAAATTTTTATATCCGGTGAACAAAAGAAAATTTTGAGACCGGGAGAGATTTCTTGTTCTCAGAAAGCAGTTTTTTTGAAATTCAATTATTCTCATTCAAATTCATGTTAATCAATATCTGGATATTTTTTACTTGTAACAAGGAATATTTCTTTCTTAGAGCAATACAATGTTATAAGAATTAAAAACAAAACAAAACAATTACAGCTACATGAAATTCTTGATCATTTTAAACTACCTTTTCTTCCTTTATATTTTTTAATTGGAAGTGGGTGAAGCTCTAGCTTCTGTGCTTACTGCTAGAGTTAAAATCTATGGAACTGTAAACTTCAGTATAATTAAAAATTAAAACGATCTCAGTGTTTCCATGGAAATTAACACCTCATGAATAAAGAATTACTATTATGCAACTGATAAAGACGTCTGTTACTGTAAAAGCCACACATTGTTTTACAGCGACTGAAAGCTAATGTTTTTTTGTTCTTGCCTATTTCCTTTGATTAAATTCTTCTTGAAGTTCTAAATATACCCATGTTTTTTATTATTAAAAATCCAATATCAAAACATTACAATATATCTTCAAATATTAATCAAACTTGCAAAGAAGATCTTAAGAAAGTATATTTTTACATAAGAATTTCAAGATCTAAAAAAAAAAATTTTTTTTTTCAATATCTAACTGGCTTAAGCGATTCATGAACCATGAATGGGATAGCAACTAGAAGGATGCTCTAGTCATCTTTTAAAAGCCAGAATTTGTATTTCCAACCAACCATATTTTAGGTAAAAGCAAAATGAGTGAAAAGTTCAATAGTTCATTAAAGTTTGAATGAATAATGTATAAAAATGATTTTTAAAAATTGATAGTTTAAGTTACTTAAAGAAAAAAGACTAGCCGGAACCGGTTTGGCTCAGTGGATAGAGCGTCAGCCTGCAGACTGAAAGGTCCCAGGTTCGATTCCGGTCGGGGGCATGTACCTTGGTTGTTGCGGGCACATCTCCAGTGTGGGGCGTGCAGGAGGCAGCTGATCGATGTCTCTCTCATCAATGTTTCTAACTCTCTATCCCTCTCCCTTCCTCTCTGTAAAAAAATCAATAAAATATATTTTTAAAAAAAGAAAAAGAAAAAAGACTAGAGTCCTGGCTGGTGTCACTCAGTTGGTTGAGTGTTGTCCCAAACACCAAAATGTTGTCAGTTCGAGTCCTCCCCCCCCCTCAATCCCAGCAGGGGGTGTGCAGGAGGCAGCTGATGGATGTCTCTCTCATCAATGTTTCTAACTCTCTATCCCTCTCCCTTCCTTTCTGTAAAAAATCAATAAAATACATTTTTTAAAAAAGAGAAAAAAGACTAGAGCCCTGGCTGGTGTCGCTCAGTTGGTTGAGTGTTGTCCCAAACACCAAAATGTTGTCAGTTCGAGTCCCCGTCAATCCCATGAGGGGGCGTGCGCAAGAGGCAGTAATTATAAATACTTGAATTATGGGAAGTGGTGTTTCTCGTATAAAACGAAGTGATTTTTCTCTTTTAGACCTACAAGACCATCTTCTTATGAGGTATTTTGGAGGAAAGAAGAAAAGACAAAAATAAACAGAAAAGAGAAAACTGAACATAAAAGAAAGAAGAAAAGACTTTATATTCCAAGGTGATTTTAAGGGATCTAAAATATTTCGTATTTAAATTTTCACAACTTTCTCTTGCCTTTGCCAAGGAATCTTTTAAGGAGGCAATTTCATAATCCCTTGACTATATTTTGAAAGTGTCTTCTTGCTTTAAAATGCAGACAGGCCTTAGCTCAGCTGGTTAGAGCACTGTCCTGATATACCAAGGTTGTGGGTTCAATCTCCAGTGAGAGCACATACAAGAAGCAAGCAATGAGTGCATAAAGGAGAGGAACAAAAAATTAAATGTTTTTTTCCCCTATGTCTCTCCCTCTCTTGCTCCTTGCTCTAAAATCAATAAATTAAAAATGTGCAGACAATTGTATGTTTGGGATACTGCTTTGTGCTTCAAAGTGACTCCCAAAGGAACCATTTTTTTTAATATAAAAAGTTCCTCAAAGTCACCGCTGTAATTCCAAATAATACTTATATCCTTTAGAAACTTAAGGTTTGTTTTGATTCTAATATAAATACATATAAGATGCAGTTCGACCCAGAGTGGGTACAGAACTAGACTAAAGATAAACCTACGAGTCTGGCAAAAGTCAGTCAAATCTTATGCACCTTGTTTCTTGGATCCCTTTCCCCCACAAAGAGAACTAGATCTTCATGGATAAAATAACACAACAATGAGTAAAATTTGGTAAGATTTTCATAAATGACCTGAGGCATTTTTTTCCAAAGGATGCCAGTCTGAGGAGAAGTCTTCTGAGTAAACTAGCTTACACCCATCTTAATACCTCTGGACTTATTAGAGATGAACAATGAAGAAATGACAACGACAAACAGATACAAAAATATTGCCAGCAACAAGGCAGATTTCTACCAAAAGTAAGTTTTTCAAACTTGATCAATCTGGATTTTTAAAAATAGCCTCTTATTTCTAGGAACCACTCTCAAATTAAACAACATTTGGAGCGTTTGATGAAGAAAAATAAGAAAGCAAAGCTGAAACTCAATATGAACTTACCTTACTTTCATCGTCTTTGGAGAGACCCTGTGCAGGAGACTCAAAGGGCCTCAGAAAGCATGCGGTTTCCAAGTGGATCAGATTTTTACAGGACCTCCAAGATGATCAAATGCTGGCTTCTTTAAAATACCTCCAAAATAACCTGTTGATAGAGCAGAACTGAATTTTTTGCTTACCGCAGTGAGAGAGGCTATCTGAATAGTCCTTGCAGTGTCTTATGGGAGAGGTCAGAGGTACAATCTTTATGAGTTGGGGGATCTAGTTTAAGATGAGTTTCAAGGGATCTGGTTGGAATTGGGATCGTTTTGACAGAATAGCATTTTATATAAAACTAGAGGCCCACTGCAGGAAGATTCCTGCAAAAATAGGGCTTCCACAATTTGGAAACAGCCTAGGTGCCCGTCAGCAGATGAGTGGATCAGAAAACTGTGGTACATCTACACAATGGAATTCTATGCTGCCATTAAAAAGAAGGAACTCTTACCATTTGCAGCAACCTGGTTGGAACTGGAGAACCTTATGCTTAGTGAAATAAGCCAGTCAGTGAAGGAGAAGCATCACATGATCTCACTCATTTGTGGGTAATAAAGAACATTGTAAACTGATGAACAAAAGGATAGATACAGAGGCAGTAAAGCTTCAAACAGACTGTGAAATTACAGCAGGGAGATTAAAGTTAGGTGAGGTAGATAAGAGATCTATCAAAGGACTTGTATGCATGCATATAAGCATCACCAATGAACATAGACACTGGGGGGTTGGGTATGCCGCTTCCCTCTCTCTGCAGGCTTGGCTTCCTTCTATGCTGCCTTCAGTCTTCGGTCTGCACCTGGAAATGCAAATTAACCACCATCTTGGTGGGTGTGGCTGGTGGGTGTAGCAGAGGTACGGTCAATTTGCATGTTTCTCTTTTATTAGATAGGATGGTATTTACACTTAGTATTTGACTCGATACAGGGAGGTGAGAGTTTGGAAGTGATTCTTTTTTAAATATATATATAAATATATTTTATTGATTTTTCACAGAGAGGAAGGGAGAGAGATAGAAAGTCAGAAACATCGATGAGAGAGAGACATCGATCAGCCGCCTCCTGCACGCCCCACAGTGGAGATGTGCCCGCAAGCAAGGTACATGCTCCCCAGTCCACAAGCCAACGCTCTATGCACTGAGCCAAACTGGTCTCGGCCAAAGTTTATTCTTGAGGGAACAACTCTCGAGGCTCACAATGGCCCAGCCCCATTGGAAAACTGCACACAAAAGCACAGTGTGGAATACTCGAAGGGTTTTGCTTTAACGGTGGGACAAAATTAGCACTAGCGTAAATGCTGTTCCGGTCCCACTTAACAAAGCTTGAAAGCAAGCCTTTCCAGGAACAAACTGTTTTCAAGACACCTGTGTCCTAGACAAAACTCAAGAATATGTATAGAAATACAAAAATATCCAGTATCTAACAAGGTAAAAAGTGCAATCAAAAGTTACCAGGAATTCAAAGAAGTAGAAAAATGTATAAAAATAATGAGTAGAAAATTAATCAATTGAAATTGCCTCAAAAAATGACAGAATTAGTAGAAAAGGACGTTAAAATAATTTTATAACTGCAGTCCATATACTCAAGACGTTAGAGGAAAAATGCAGAATGTCAAGTAGAGACATGGATGACAAAAAAAAAAAATTCCCCAATTAAACTTCTAAATATGAAAACTACAATGTCAGCATTGAAAAATACATTGGATTACTGACAACAACACATTAATCGAGATTAACAACGTATTAGACATTGGAGAAGAAAAGATCAGTAAATTTGAAGACAGAGCCACATGAAATATACTAAATGAGACAGAAAAAAGACAAGTCATAATAAGTGTCGGAGAGGTTGTGGAGCAAAAGAAAACTCATTCGCTGCTGGGGAGAATATAAACTACTAGTACAGCCACGATGGAAAACAGTTTGGCCACGCCTCAAAAAAATTAAGGAAGTTACCATATGACCCAGCAATCCCTCTTTTGAGTATCTACCTGAAAAATTTGAAAACATTTATTATTTAAGATATATGCATCCCTGTGTTCACTGGAGCATTTTTAAAATACATTTTATTGATTTTTTACAGAGGAAGAAAGAGGGATAGAGAATTAGAAACATCAATGAGAGAGAGAGAGACATCTATCAGCCACCTCCTGCACGCGCCCAATTGGGGATGTGCCCGCAACCAAGATACATGCCCTTGACTGGAATTGAACTTGGGGCCTTTCAGTCCACAGGCTGAACCTCTATTCACTGAGCCAAACCGGTTTTGGCCCACTGGCGCATTATTCACAGTGGCCAAGACATGGAGACAACCCAAGTGTCCTTTGATAGAGGACTGGATTCAGAAGCTGTGGTCCCTAAGTACAATGGAATTCTACTCCGCCATAAGAAAAGATGCAATACTGCCTGCCATTTTACAAACATTAAAGAACCTTGAGAACATTATGCTCAGCAAAATCAGTCAGTCAGAAAAAACTAAGAGCGATATATTCCACTCCTATGTGGGATATAACACTGAAACTCATACACACAGACAACTACATGGTGGTTACGGGGAAAGGGAACGGGGCCTAGTAAAAGATAAATGGGACCAACGGTGTGGTGATGGCAGATGATCTGACCTTGGATGGTGGCACACAATGCAATACACAAATCACGTATCATAGGAAGGGACACTTGAAACCCATATAATCGTATTAACTAACCAATGCCATCCTAATGAATTTAATTTCATAAAAAGATAAACTGGACTTTATGACAATCAGAAACTTCAGCTCTTTGAGAAACCTTGTTAAGAGAGGTGAAAGATAAGCTATGATCAGGAAAAAAAATATTTGTAAATCACATTTCTAATAATGGACTTGTATCTAGAATATACTTTTTTTAAACCTCTATAAAAAGAAAACAATTCAACTTAAGAATGGGTGAAAGATTCAAACAGACACTTCACTAAAGAAGATATACAGATGGAAAAAAAAAAAAGCACACACACACACAAAAAAAAAAACACAAACATGAAAAAATGTTCCACAGTGTTCATTAGAGAAATGAAAATTAAACCCACAATGACTTATGTGGGTGTTATTAGTATATTGTTACTACACACTTATCAGAATGCCTAAAATCTAAAATCTTGTCTATACCCAGTGTTGGCTAGGATAGAGAACACCTGTAACTCTCATATACACTCTTGACCGAAATATAAAATGCTACAGCCACTATGAAAAATCAGTTGAAAATTTCTTACAAGGTTAAATATATACCGAACATATAACCTAGCCATTCCACACCTAGATATTTATTTACCCAAGAGAAATGAAAGTATATTTCCATATAAAGACTTACACAAATGTTCATAGCAGCTTTATTTCTAATAGCCAAGAACTATAAACAACCCAGATGTCCATCAACAGGTGAATGAATAAACAAATTATGGTATATTTATATAATTAGATATTACTCAGTAGTACAATGGAATAAATTGTTTATCCATGTGACATAGATAAATCCCAAAATAACTATGCCGATTGACAAAAGTAAAATAAAATGTTCATCCTATATGATTTCATTTTATAAAATTACTGACAAAGCAAATTGATCTTTAGTGATAGAAAGGAGTTCGGTATGTTTGGGATGGTGGGGTGGTTGTGGGAGAACAGATGTGGGGATGGATTACAAAGGAACACTAGGAACATTTTGGGGGTGACAGATATGTTATCCAACTGGAATGATGGTTGGATATATGTATACATACAGTGGTACCTCGAGATACGAGTTTAATTCGTTCCGTAACCTTGAGGTGTGGGAAACTATGAGATGTTCGAGTCGCAGTAAACTGGTGGGTTGTGTGCAGCCGGCCGATCCACGCGATTACTCCTATCTCGAATGTTGTTCGTATTTCAAAGCAAAAAATCGCTCACTCGAAGGCTCATCTCTCAAAAATCTCGTATGTTAGGGCACTCGTATCTCGAGGTACCACTGTATATCAAAACTTACAAAATTGTACACCTTAAATATGTGCAGTTTATTATATGTCAATTATACCTCGGAAAAGACATTTAAATTAAAAACTGCTTGTATTTGTCTCCTCCTTTTTTCTTTAGTTTTATTCATTCATTTTTATGGAGATATAATTAACATAAAACATAGAGTTTAAGGTGTATAATATCCTGATTTTATAATTTATATATTACTAGAGGCCCAGTGCACTAATCCGTGCACCAGTGGGGTCCCTGACATCCCCTGAGGGGTCCCAGATTGTGAGAGTGTGCAGGCCAGGCCCAAGAACCGACACACAATCAGAGCCGGGGGAGAGATGTGGGAGGCTGGCCAGCCGGGGAGGGACAGCGGGAGGGGTCCAGGGTGTGTCTGGCCCATCTCGCTCAGTCCGACTGGCCAGACCCCAGCAGCAAGTTAACCTACCGGTCGGAGCATCTGCCCCTGGTGGTCAGTGCACATCACAGCAAGTGGCTGAGCTGCCTTAGCATATCATTAGCAATTATACTTCAATTGGTTGAATGGCTGACCGGACACTTAGTATATTAGGCCTTTATTATATAGGACAATATGATTACCCTCATAGTGTTAGCTAATACCTCTGCCTCATCACAATAATCTTTTTTTCATGGTGAGAACAATGAATATCTAATCTCTGGACAGCTCTGAAATTTATAACCAGTATTGTTGACCATAATCACTGTGCTGTCCATTAGATCTTCAGGAGTCTGGTTGTAAGCTTGTACACTTAGACATCTCTCTTGCACGCTTACACCCACATCACTCAAAGGTTCCCCATATTAATCATACAATTTATTAATTTTTCTCATGAATCACTTTAAAATTCATTAATAATTTTTTTTTAAATTCTGGTTTTATTCCTGAAGTTGTAACAATTCACTGAAAACAAATATTTTTATTATTTAAAAACAAATTCATTGCTAATATATATGTGGCAAAATACTAAGGCTTTGCCATTACAACTATATTAATTAAGTAGAAATGCAGATATTTAGAATCAAAACAATACACCATTTAAGATGTCTAAAGCTTAAATCAGCTGATGAAAGAGTTAAATGCAGTCCTCCTTCTGGAGAGAGAAAGATTTTCTATGATCCCAAAAGATAGGCAGAGTGGAATTATGGGGGGTTAAAGGCAAAGAGGGGAAAATTAATGCTGCCTCCTTTTTAAATAGCATACTCTGGCCCTAACCGGTTTGGCTAAGTTGATAGAGCGTCGGCCTGTGGACTGAAGGGTCCCAGGTTCGATTCCAATCAAGGGCTTGTACCTTGATGTGGGCACATCCCCAGTGGGGAGTGTGCAGGAGACAGCTGATCAATGTTTCTCTCTCATCGATGTTTCTAGCTCCCTATCCCTCTCCCTTCCTCTCTGTAAAAAAATCAATAAAATATATTATATTAAATAAATAGCATACTCTGTCATTACTCAAAAAATATAATGCTATACTTGAAAATTTCACCATACCAAAATGTGGGGAAAAGCATTACTCATGTCTTACTTTGCACATTGCTTTAAAATGTTGACGGCTGGATGAGCTGAGAGTACTAAATGTATACATATATATCCCCAAATGTTATTACTGGTAGTTATGCTTAAAAACTTTCAGATTCCAAATTGAACATAAATCCACTACCAGAATTCTCAGATATTAAAGTATTTATTCAGCATCTTCAAAATGAACAAAGCCACCACTATCCCCAAAGTATAAAAAGAAAACTAACAAGTTTAAGAAAAAAAAGTACACCTTTTAATGAAAAATTTACATTATAACAAGGACACTATACATTAAGTTACTATATACATATATATATACACACACTTTTAAAACTTAAAAATAAAATCCTGGTACAAAGATATGACATCTTTCTCATACTCACATGATTAAGTATATACTTTAACAGAATATAAAGATGAAATACAAGCTGATGAACCTCAAAAATTAGAAACTTTAATGTAGGACCAGATCCCAAAATCTGATTCCTATCACTTTTGTAACTTTTAGAAAGTATTTACCTGGTATAAGCATACAAGTATTTTCTTTTAAGTATGTTAACTGCTTACACAGAAAATCAGTATTTTGGAAAATGCCCACTATACCTGTGTTTACCTATAATTCATTGTAGTATATATAAAGTTCACTTGGAGGCTTGGGACATAAAAAACTACAATGAAGAAACAAGCTCATCTGTAATTATGAATGTCTAAGCATGTATTCTGAATGTCCAACTAGATATTGGACCTTGTGATACATGACACAAAAGAGCATTTGTCCAACTTTGCTGTAGAGCTGTTAGGAGAATGCCAAATAAAGATACTGAAAATCTTACGCTTTTGTATTCAACACCCTGCACATTTAAAAGATAACTGAATATTAAAAATATGTAAACATACTTTTTAAGCACCTTTAAAGTACAATACTGACATATGGTGACTCAATATGCATTTAGAGGACAAATGAACTTTTAAAAACTAACTTAAAAACCATTTTTAAAGAGCTACTCACTGAAATACTTACATGAAAATATTGATAGTTCCAGTTTCTACCTAAAAACCAAAAGAGTATATAATTAGGAACTTAAACTTCCTTCATCCACTTTTCTTTTGTTTGTTTGTTTTGTTGTGGGGAGGATGCACGGTAACTTTCTATCCTCACAATAAAAGAGGAAAGAAAGAAAGAAAGAAAAAAACAGTATCAGAAGAGACATTCTCAGCCTGGCTGGCATGGCTCAGTGGTTGAACATCGACCTATGAACCAGGAGGTCACAGTTTGATTCCAGGTCAGGGCACATGCCTGGGTTGTGGGCTTGATCCCCAGTAGGGGGCATGCAGGAGGCAGTTGATCAAAGATTTGTCTCATCACTGATGTTTCAATCTCTCTCTCCCTCCCGCTTCCTCTCTGAAATCAATAAAAAAAAATTGTAAAAAGGAGACATTCACAGAGAATGGTGAGAAATACTTCTAAACTATGTTTTGTTCTTGATTAAGTCTGAATTCTTGGACATCTCTCATCCTCATCCATAACTGACTGGAGTTTGTATCTTAACAAGCATTTCTCCTTAGCAACTCAACATCAAAAAAATAAAGGAGTGTTTCCAAAGAAATATAGTTGAATTGGTAAAATATTTAATAAATTATTATCATTAATGAAAGGTGAAGATTATATAAAATATTGCAAAAACATTCCATAAAAAGTAGAAATAACAAATGAAAAGAACATTATCGATGATGGAACACTAAACTATAAATTAATTTGGACTTATTCCCTTAATACACGCAAACTAAGAGAATCTGGGTTTGAGGTAACTAACAGTTGTGTTTAACTTAACATAACAGATTTGGCAGCTTAACTATAAATGCTGGTATCAAATATTTTGATTTACTAGGAAAATAAGCAAGTCTTATTAAAAACCATATATGTAACTGAATATTAACTTTGCATTAAATAAGGATTTAAATAAAATTTATATTAAATAGGATATAAATCTAAAGAGCAATGAATTTTAAAATCCCACCCACTTCTAATATAACAGTGCTTTATACTTATACATGTTGTGAACCTGATACTATTAAAGTGAATTAAGAATGGGAGATTGGACGCCCTAACCAGTTTGGCTCATTGGGTAGAGCATCGGCCTGTGAACTGAAAGGTCCTAGGTTCGATTCCGGTCAAGGCTATGTGCCTTGGTTGTGGGCACATCCTCAGTGGGGGTGTGCAGGAGGCAGCTGATAGATGTTCCTATCTCATCGATGTTTCTGACTCTCTATACGCCTTCCTTCCTCTCTGTGAAAAGTCAATAAAATGTTTTTATTTTTGTTTTAAAAAAGAATGGGAGATTGGACTTAGAAAAGGAAAGAGAACTTATATTCATGTAAAGTATTATGGTTAAATTCCATATTATATTGCACATGTTTTATGTGTTAAACATTAAAATCCATTTGAAAATTTTATTACTTTTAAATATATCCACAGATGGTCTCTGAAGGAAAAAAAGTCTTTAAGTTGATTTCTTGATAGTTATAATTGACCATCCAGAAAACAGAAGCTTATAGTGTATATTTGAAGTAAATATACTTACTCAACAAGCAAATATATATAACACATCTGTTGTTTTAATATAAACTAAATTTTAAACTATAAATATTTACCTTTCAGTACTATAAATTCTAATACCATCAAGTCAGTAAAAACTCTGGCATAAAAAAATAAATACAACTCAAATTCTTTCCTAACCAGAGCTGAATCTTCAATATAAAATAGGAAGGAATCCTCTGCTGATATAAAAAAGTTCCCCAAATTATCTGTAAATACCATGGAATTCTATTATTCTTTTAGAATTCTTTCCATTTCTACATTTTTCTACCCATAGATAGAGTTATATTCCAATACTGCATAAATCCATGTAATATACATTAATTTGTTGCTTATCTGATTAATTCAAGTTAAAATTCTCAGTATTTACCAAGATCCTATAAACTCTACTAGATTACCATTAGTGTGCTATTGGTTTGTAGTGACAAGTATAAAAATCAGAATGAAAGACGCTAAAATGCAACTGTACACAGTTTACATAGATGTGAGTGCTGGGCTTCGTGTTATGAAGTAAAATCTATTGTTTATTTTTCCAAATGAGAGACTACAAATCTTCCCTTACCTGTCAATTTCAAACATTTCTTCACAACTTTAAAGAGGAAATAAGTTATTTTAAAAAGCATCACACGCACTTAAGCATGTGCGTGCACGCGTGCACACGCACACACATACACACACACACACACACACACACACACACACAGTTTTTTGTTCTTTTTCATTTTTTAAGAGCCAACTTAGATATTTCCAGGGAATAAATTAGATAACTATTTGTGTTCAGGCTATGTTACCGTGGTTAATTTCAGATAACCTTTTGAAATACTGGCCTTATTAGATACCCAAAAAGCATAAGAATTATACTTTTACAAAATAAGAGGTGTAAAATATCTCTTAAAGTAAAAATATGGAATTGGCAACAAAGATCAGTTTTAAATAAAAGGCTGCTCATCAAACCAGTCTTCAGTCCACTTATCACACTGCTGAGGTTTGACAATATTCACCTTCTTTTCTATGACATCGCAAGTCACCAGAGTTGTACAGTTCTGAAAAGCTTCAACAATTATGTAGCAGATAATTCCTCACAGTCCACATTTTTTTTTGCTCCCATAGACAACGCTGGTTCTTTGGGTTCCTGTTTAAGTTGGTTCACAGAAATGGCACCTTCTGGATTTTCTTCAACTTCAAAAAGCCAAAAATAAAAGAAAAACCCTAAAGGTTAATATAATTTATAACACAGGAGTCTTTAGAATTATATGAATTAGAAGCAAAGCATACAATAATAGTTTGGAAAAAGAAATAGGTAACTTAGAAAAGCAGTTGGTATATTTGAGAATTTAGTGCTTCTGACATTTTAATAGCCACTCGTGTTACATTCCTTCAGTATGTTTCAAGTAATGAAAAAAAGAATAGACAAAAAGTCTTTAAACTTATTTTCCTCTAAATATACTTTGACAAAAAAGTAGTCCATAATGTGATAAAATTATAAGGAATAACTAATATTTAAACATCACTATAAAAGCATGTGTAACTAAAAGTTAAGAAGCCTCCCATTATTTCAAAGTAAGTTGGCAAACAGCAGGCATATGTATCACAAATTCACAGATGTGTTACCATTCCATACAGTTTCCACATGTAGGCATATATTAAGAAAACGTTCCCTCTCTAAAGAAACTTCAGTATATAAGTCCTTTGGGAAAAATACAAGTTAAAAAGATAGCTCTGCATGAGTTATGTGTTTGCTGATCTAAAATATTTCAGAATAGCCCTGGCTGGTGTGGCAAGGTGGCTAAAGCATCAGCCTGAGGACTGAAGGGTCCCTGGTTCAATTCTAGTCAAGGTCACGTGCCCAGATTGCCGGCTCGATCCCCAGTAGAGGGTGTGCAGGAGGCAGCCAGTCAGTGATTCTCTCTCATCATACATGGTTCCTTTTCTCTCTCTCACCCTCTCTCTGAAATCAATAAACATATATTTAAAAAATAAAATATTTCAGAATCCACTTACCATTCTAATTTCAAATAATATACAACCAAATTAATCTAAATATAGCAAACCAGAAACACTATTATGAACTGGCCGTTGGAATATCTGTGATAAAATGTCCTTCTCAGGAATATTGGTTTTTTAGTTGCTACAGGGAAGTGAGGTTAAAGGGGCCATATTTGCTGAGAAGTGTGTTAAAAACACTAAATGCATCTCACATGGGCGTGTTGGAGTTCAGTCCAAGCCACAGAGAAAACCAGTAGAGAGTGAATTTAAATGACCAGGGGAATAAGACTCTGGTGAGGTAGTCCCTGACAATTATGAGCTAACGATAAATCATGCAAGTTCAGATTCACAGGGGCGTCTCCTTTAAAGCAATCTGATTTAGAGATCCCAGAAATATGTTGGCATAATACAGAGGGAGGAAGCATGTTAGAATGGAAAAGCTGTGGGGCCAGTCAGCTCTGAGTTTAAATTCCTTCTCTGCCACTTAGTTGATGTGATCTTAGGCAATTACTTAGCCTCTTTGAGCCTTGGTTTCCCCGTCTGTAGAATGGAACAGCATTATGGAGTTATTGTGAGGATTAAAATATATTCCTTTCCCTTCTTCTACTAAAGTTTCTTGGTAATGATAACTGTCACAGACCTCTGGATATATTTTCTTAAAAGCAATACTTCAGCCTATTCGATTTGGCTCAGTGGATAGAGCATTGGCCTGCGGACCAAAGGGTCCCAGGTTGGATTCCGTCAAGGGCACATACCTTGGTTGCAGGCTCCTCCCTGGCCTGAGCTTGGTTGGGGTGTGTGCAGGAGGCAACCAATCAATGTGTTTCTCTCACATAGATGTTTTTCTCGTCTTTCCCTCTCTCTTCCACTCTCTCTAAAAGATCAATGGAAAAATATCCTCGGTGAGGATTAACCACCCCAAAATGTAATATTTCAAATAAATTTAAAAGATAATAATTACTTTCTGGAAGAAACTATTTCACACTTTTCCTTACCCAGAAGAATGATTAAAAATGTAGGGAAAATATATGTTCTAAGGATAATTTCTATGAAGATTTTGCTCTTCAAAGCAAACTGCAAATCTTTTCCCACTAAACTGCCCAATCCAGAACAATTAGTAGAAAAAGAAGTGACATAGGTCAAGTAGGAATTAACAGTTTATTACTATGTTGACTGGGCTCATTACAAAGTGAAGTTAATAAAGTTATGTAGTATACTCCAGTCCCCTTTCAAATTCCACAGAATTCAACATTTAAAACTATAACTCAAAATTTTCCTTTAAATCTTTATATCTGCCCGCTTCATTCCATTTTCATTATGTGCATATTAATTTTTCTATGATAACCTTTTCACTAGTTTTCCCTTTAAAGTTTAATTTTTTTCATGAATTCTAAAATGACCTTCCTGCTCTGACATCATCATAGATTTTCCATGTAAAGATAGGTAATTAATGAATAATTACAACAGAGAAAAAAACTAAAAGTTTATGTTATTAAAACATAGCTCATAAAATGTTTTCCCTTTTTCTCATAGCTTTAGCTGATTTATTTATATATTAAAGACACACTGAGTAGAAATGATAGTGTGTTTTTTTTTTCTGCAGTGAAGTGATGATGTTTCATGAAGTGTTTTAAAAAAATCTTAAGATGATTTGAACTTACTAAGCGGTGGGTGGCTGTCTATAATTTGTATTGGAATGGTCTGTATATTTCCCAACAGAAACCGATGGACATTTCCTTCCAGATTCTCTGTATCCTCAGCATCTCCAGCATCCACCAGCTGATCCACTGCAGCCACATTCTGATCTGGTCCTGGAAGGTTATCCATGGTAGAGGCAATGCTATTGTTTGGGGTAAGGCATGTATCTGTTTGAAGGCTATGATTTTGATCACGCTGTAGAGAATTATTATTCATTACAGTACTTCGAATTGAATCCAGCAGTCTTGAAGGACTAGAGGAGAGGTGGTCATTTATTGATATCAGAGCCGGTGATCCATCAGGAGAAGTGAATCTTGGTTGCAACTGTAAACCCTTTTAAATCAAAGAGTTACATCAAAATGTTTGAATTTACTATATAAAAATTCTCATAGGCTATATTATTCTTTTGACACAAAATTGGAATAAAATATAAGAGTACAATTTTAAACAAATATTAAGTGAGGACAGAAATAAGAACCAAAGGAAAAGTAGGAAAATTAAATTTTGTTGCTTGCATAGTCCACTGAAACTTTTTAAAAACATATTGTTTAAATTATCATTTTAAATCAAGATACAAAAAAGTCAGAAATTTAACAATGAAAACATCTTTGAGCATTATTATAATTCTATAGCAAATATGTAAAATGGAAGAAGAGGAGGGAGAGGAGGACGAGGAAGAGGAAGAGGGGGAGGTAAGTTGGAGAAAGAAGAAAAAGATCTCAAATTTGGCAGTTTTACTGAATTTCTACCTGCAGTTGTGTGAATATTTTTGGCTGACATGAAGAAAGCGAGGAGGAGAGCAAATGGGCTGATTCTGGAGACAAAGAGCCCCTTGTCTGATTTGTTCCCACTTTGGTGGTAGACGATTCTTGTGGTGAATTTCCTAAATTATATAAAAAAATAAACTATTAAAAGAAATGTATTGCTTCTAGGATAGTAGACTTAATTACAACCTTAACTATCAGGAAATAAGGTCAAAGGTTTGAAAAGGAATTTAAGAAGTTATCTAGTCCACTATTTCCAGAATTTGGTAGATTATCAGAAGCACTAAGGGAACTTTAAAAAGATATAAATTCCGCCAAAACCGGTTTGGCTCAGTGGAGAGAGCGTCGACCTGCGGACTGAAAGGTCCCAGGTTTGATTCCCGTCAGGGACATGTACCTTGGTTGCAGGCACATCCCCAGTATGGGGGTGTAGGAGGCAGCTGATCTATGTCTCTCTCTCATCTAACCTCTATCCCCACCCCTTCCTCTCTGTAAAAAATCAATAAAATATATTAAAAAAAAATAAGAAAAAGATATAAATTCCTAGGTTCAACCTCTATTAAATTTAATTCAGTATATCTAGGATGGAAAAGGAAATGATTTTTTTTTCCCTTGAAAGACTCTACATCTGTAATTTTAATCAAGTCCATTTTCCATGCCATGATTCTGGATCACACCTAAACTTCTCTAAATCTGAGAACACTATTGAGCCTCTCAATTACACAGACCAAACTTAATCCATCTTTGGTAGCCCCAGGACAATGCCTGGTATAGAGCAGGTCCTCAATAACAAGAGTATTAAATTTCTTTCAATAATTCATTAAAGAACAAATACAAGTACAAATACGTTCTCGATATTTCAATTTGTAAATTGTCCTTAGGGAATTTGATTCCTTCTCGTGTAATTCTTATGTTAACCCAAGTATATTCATCTTTTTAAAATCAATCAAAAACCAATTACCAACAACCATTTATTGCTTTCATAAATGGCACTGGTGTCAGACAAAGGTGGCTTTTCTGTAACCTTCAACATGCTATTTAACCCAGTTTCTA
The DNA here is from genome assembly GCA_004026805.1 of Lasiurus borealis. NCBI lineage: Eukaryota > Metazoa > Chordata > Mammalia > Chiroptera > Vespertilionidae > Lasiurus > Lasiurus borealis. The sequence goes on along the minus strand of PVJN01022920.1, from coordinate 11,603 downwards.
AACTTCAGTTTCCTCATCTGTAAAATGAGGATAATAAGAGAATCTTCCTCAAAGGACTATGGAGAGGATTAAACAGGACTCTTGCAGGGGTTCTTGTCCCAGCCTTACAAAGGGTTCAGCAATCTGGAGAAAGGGGCTGATGCGTAGGTTCAGGAAGGAGTCCAAAGACAAAAGATAATTCTGAAAGGCATTGGGGGTGGGGGTGGGGGGGTCAGAGGATCTTCAGCTACAGGAACTAAAGACTATTCTCCTTGACTCAGGACCCTGCTTTAATTAACACAATTTGTCCTAAGGCAAGGTGGAGATATACATCAAAGGGTAAGGTTTCAAACGGTTTATAGAAGCATTGTCAGTTTGGGGAATAGCCTACAGCTGTTCAGGTGTTTGGCCAAAAGGAGGCAATAAAATGCCCTAAATCAGCTGTTTTCAACCTGTGGGTTGCCCAAGACCATCGGAAAACACAGATATTTACATTACAATTCATAACAGCAGCAAAATTAGTTATGAAATAGCAACATAAATAATTTTATGGTTGGGGGTCACCACCACATGAGGAACTGTATTAAAGGGCCACGGCATTAGAAAGGTTGAGAACCACTGCCCTAAACTGTCTAGCAGTTAATTCTATTTGGGTTTGGGGGAAGTGCCCTTGTTGAGCCATCCAAGCTTCACCCACCTTTGGTGAAACTCTAATTATTACATGCTGGAATTGGTTCCTGGCAGACTCTCACATTTCTTGCCTTCTTCATTTCTAATTGTCCTTCTACTTCATTCTGCTACCATGACTACTACGGTCATACCCTGGAATCTCTAATTCAAACATCCCATTCTCTGAACGCAACTTCTTATCCTAACAGATATTTTTGCTCAGGCACTCCATTACAAATTGTTCTTCAACCTCATGTGAACCTCCAGTCAAGTGATTCCTCAGTTTTCTTCAGATCTATCACCTCTTCCTTAATAAAATTATCTCCCCATCCAGCTTAGTGTGCTGGATTTATAGCTTTAGTCACACTCTTGGAAATGTCCTAAACTCCCTTGCCTCTCGCTCCTTGGGTCAGACCCACATAGTAAAATCCTAACTCCGGATGAAAAGGCTTCCACTGCCAAACATGTGAAGCAAATGCCTCTGAAGGAGAAATTCACTACTACTACCAATACCAATTCATGATCGACATCCACCTGACGGTCATCTATATCTGGCAACCTTACAACGGTCCTCTTACTCTGTATTAGGAATGATATCTACTCCCTATTTTCCTAAAATCTTGGCCAACCTTCCTGAGACATTTTATTTTTAGCACTCTTACTTCAAAGAGAAAAGCTATCAGATAAAAACTTCAACTTCCCATCACCAAAGTTATCAAATATCTTTATCTTCATCTTCTTCTTCAGATCTCTCCTGACTTAAAAGGCTTTCCCTCAACCCATAACCCTTTCATAGCAAACTTCTTGAAAAAGTCTCTATTTCTTTATCTCCCATTCACCCTTCATCCACTCTCGTATGGTTTCCACCCAATGCACTCTACTGAAAGGGCTCTGATACGAAAGCTTTCCAAACTTGATCTCATGATCCTTTTCACTCTCCCCTGTGGCCACCATACCTATTCTTTTTTTTTTTAATATATATTTTATTGATTTTTTACAGAGGAAGGGAGAGAGATAGAAATTCAGAAACATCAATGAGAGAGAGACATCGATCAGCTGCCTCCTGCACATCCCACTGTGGAGATGTGCCCGCAAGCAAGGTACATGCCCCCAACCGGAATCGAACCCGGGACCCTTCAGTCCGCAAGCCAACGCTCTATCCACTGAGCCAAACCGGTCTCGGCCATACTTATTCTTATGCCAGTGTTACTAAGCTCAATAAATGCCACTATTAGTCGTTGCTCATGGAAGAAATTCAGGAATCATTGTAGATTATTCCCACTCTTTTACCTCCTGCACCTATTCAGTTGATAACCAAGGCCTTTAGTTCTACTTTTTTTTTTCTTTAAAATATATTTTATTGATTTTTTACAGAGAGGAAGGGAGAGGGATAGAGTTAGAAACATCGATGAGAGAGAGACATCAATCAGCTGCCTCCTGCACGCCCCCTACTGGGGATGTGCCCGCAACCAGGATACATGCCCTTGACCGGAATCAAACCTAGGACCTTTCAGTCCACAGGCTGACGCTCTATCCATTGAGCCAAACCGGCTGCGGCTAGTTCTACTTTTTTTTTTTTTCCGGTCCACCTTGAATATAAATGCCACCACTGTTAAACCACCGTCATCTTTCAAAGGCACAGCTGAAAGAGCCTCCTAGACCCGTTTTGCTTATCCAGTTTTATCTCCAAACACTGTCTATGCTGAAAACCACACTAACTCTCTTAATTCCTTGCTTAGCCTTCGAACATGCTACTCCTTTGATTGGCAAATTCCTATTTATTCTTCAGTTCTCAGTCTAAAAGTCACTTTCTCAAGCGTCACTTCCCTATTCCCTGGACTGTTTTACATCTCTATCACTATTGCCACACAATTTTGCAAAACTCTCTCATGGCACTTTCTCTAACGGTGATTAATTAGAACATATTTGTTTAGTGTCTTTTTCTCTTGCTAAACTTTCAATTAAATTAAGAAAGAAACTTATTCTTCACTAGGCACATCAATTATCACATTGTGTGTAATATGCGCAGAACAAATGACTGATGCTAAAGAACTTGAAAGGTATCTGTAGTCAGTGACTCAAAGGTTAATATTCCAAAGAATAAGGAAATAATTGTATTGTATATAGGTATTCATAAATTTATTCCGAAGCATTTTTTAGGTGTTAAATTTTTAGTAGGCATCATGCTATGAGCAAGGGATATTAATTTGAATGAAATACAATCCCTACACCCCTGATGAGCTCAAATCATAATGAAAGATAGAGATGTGTACACAAAAGGACTCCATGTTAAATGAAGAGGTAAATACAAAAGAGTAAATAGCTAACTTTGTACATGGGGTGAAGTTAAGAAAGCACTTACAGCCAAAGAGGTTGTTATTTGAGTAGTGAGTGGAGGTTGCCATGCAGAAGAAGAGAAAACACATTTCCAAAAGAGAGAACAAAAGGTTGAAATAAGTTTGGGCTATTGAGAGAACATAGGAGTTAAGACGTAAGAAAAAAATCAAAAGTGAGAATAGTTTCCTGATCAGAATATCTTAGGGTTATTGGTACTGGAATTTACCCAACTGTGATACAATCAGACCCAATTTCAATCATAAAGAAGCGTAAGAGTTGATGATAAGAGGAAATTTAAATAGCTGAAATTATTTTGATAAGTTACTCTTTTCTCTTTGGGCTATGATTTCTTTATCCATTAAATTTGATTATTAGATCTTATACTTTAAAGGTATTAAGATAACCTACCTTCTGCAAATGTAACTGTCACAGTCTCTCTGAGAATATTCCCACTGTCTGTAGTCCACTGAAGCTAAAAAGGAAATATTCACTTTAGTAGAATATTAAAACAATATTTTAAAACAGCAATACAACTGTCTTATTTTGTCATAGTATAATTATGTCTTATTCTGAACTAGAAGCCCAGTGCATAAAATTCATGCACGGGGGTGTGTGTCCCTCGGCCCAGCCTGCACCCTCTCCAATCTGGGACCCCTCAAGGGATGTCCGACTGTCCTACAGGGATCAGGCCTAAACAGGCAGTCAAATATCCCTCACAATTCAGAACTGCTGGCTCCCAACTGCCTGCCTTCCTGATTGCCCCTAGCCACTTCTGCCTGCCAGCCTGATCACCCCCTAACCACTCCCCTGCCAGCCTGATCACTCCCTAACCACTCCCCTGCCAGCCTGATTGATGCCTAACTGCTCTCCTGAAAGCCTGATTGCCTCTAACTGCCCTCCCCTATAGGCCTGGTCTCTCCCAAGTGCCCTCCCCTGAAGACCTGGTTCCACACAGCTGCTCTTCCCTGGGGCCTGGGTCCCGGGTCCCCCCAAACTGCCCTTCCCTGCAGACCCGGTCACCCCCAACTTTCCTCCCCTGCTGGCCATCTTGTGGTGGCCATCTTGTGTCCATATGGGGGCAGCCACCTTGTGTGTTGAAGTGACAGTCAATTTGCATATTACTCTTTTATTAGATAGGATTATTCTCTTCACTTGTTTATATTCTCAAAGCACAAGTATACTTTACTAACCAAATGCATTCGCTTCCCAAGTTTAGATAGCAAGACTTTGGTTAACAAGTGTAGGTGGCAAAGACCAATGCTAACCAAATCTGTTTTCATTCCTGAATTTGGGATAGAGAATAGTTAAGAGTTTTGAATATCAAAGACTAGTAGCTCTAGCTTAAAAAAAAAAACCAAAACCTAAATCTATTAATCTCTTCAGTTAGTAAATTTGGATAGTAAAAATGTGGCAAACAAATTATATTGTTGCTGATATTTTAATGCCATAATCACTACCTGCATTTCAGTGATTAGTTTCTGGGTAATTATATTAATCTCTTCAGAGCAGGAGAAATTTTCATAGAAATTACCAATAATCAGAGGGAAATTATCACAGTGTGAGGTAACATTAATATGCATAAGTGGAATATAGAACTAACATTATTACTTTGTTTATTCAAATATGAACTATTCTATTTAAATTTACCCATCTACTTAAAGAGGAGAAAATATACATAGCATGTAATCAATAAATGTCTGTTAAATAAATAAGGTATACTTTTTATAGAGATAAACTATGTTGATTTTTAAATAAAGATTACTATTATTATAGTCAGAGTTGGAGATTCACTGGTTTTTCTTCTTGTGAGAGTAATAAACAGATTTAGTTAAATCAACATTTAAGAGTTCACAGTATTTACATTTTAAGAAAAATACCCCTATTTTTTTCTTATATCATAGTTATTTACATGGCCTAATTACAATCATCCCTATTAGTCCAAACAGAAATGAAAGCTGAGAAAGATTATGTAATAAAACAAGGAATTTCAGTTGTAATCATACCGTTGCTGGAATAATCTCTGAGTTATATACGTTTTCTCCATTTCTCAAGGATTTCTGAACTTCATGGATGTGATTTTTTATAGCATTTACAGTTGGAAAAAAGGATAAATTATGTCTTTCAGGTACCTCATCAGATTTGAACAGTTCTCTTTCCACAAATTTTCTGTAGATAACATAAAATGCAATAAAACATAAACAATCTAGTGATTTACTTTAGATCACATAAGAGAAGATTCTCTTTTTAGCATAAACTAGTATAAAGCATGGTTTATAGCTTTATAAGTAGTTTAACTTTTCCACTTTCATTTCCCTACCTTAAATCACAGAATTCATGTGATAAAGAAATGTAACATTTTCAATGGTTAAACAACTGTATATCTTGGTGTGAGCTTCATATTTTTATGAATTTAAAGGAATCACTATTTCCAATTTAAGGATGTTTTTGAATCCCTCCTAGGATTCAATACTTGGCATCAAGTATCACCTCGAACCCTTAGTGTAAGCCTTTGAGGAAGGTACAGTTAGCATTACCTTTGAGGAGGGTACAGTTAGCATTCCCACTTTATGGATAAGGAGACTGACAGATTGCAGAAGTTAAGTAATCTGCTCCAAATTAAACACTTACTTAGGAAGTAAGAGAGCTTGGGCTCTCACTCAGATTATTTGCATAAATATCATGTTATGTTGCCTCTAAAAGGCATCAATTGATATCATATAAAATATGGTCTGCTTGCACGGTACAAGTAGACAAAACAGAAGATAGAAATGAAAGACAGTATTGCCATATAATTATATAAAAATAGATACATAAAAGAAATGAATATATAAAATTTTGTGTATTATATTTGGTAGACCATATCACAGAGCTATATTATACCTCTGTTCTAAAATTCAGGTTTAGTGAATAGTGGATGGCTTTACTAAGTCCTGGTTCTAGTCTAACAAAAGTGAAAATAAATATAAAATGCCTAAGAAATATGCTAAATAATAAAGTAATGTATTAATTAAGGAATAATCCTAGAAAATGTTTATTAGGTTATTCAGATCAGACTACATAACCACCAGTACAAACAGGCCAATTGAGTACAAGAAACCATGGCAGAGAACAGGCTGTAGTTTCAGACCTAAGTTGCAGTTCTGTCTCTATTGCTTAAGTTTGTTATTTAACCATTCTGAGTCTGCATTTTCTCATCTGCAAAACGAGGATAAATATACCAATTTTAGGGTAGTAAGAATAAATGAGTTCATGCATGTAATGTACATAGCATAGTGCCTGGCATACACTTGGTAAGTGCCACGTGACAATAATTGTTAATTATTATATCCTGAGTATCAATAAAATTAGACCAGAGTGCTACATATAAAATTTCATTAGACAAAGAACTACCCATATTCTTCTGTTGTAATAAAATATATTATATTTCAAATAGCTTAAAATAAGTACCTTGACCTAAAGGTTTTAAAATCTTTGGTTCTATATTCAAATGTTACACTCAAAACCATAAAAATCATACAAGAAAATATAGGCAGCCAAAACTGATTTGGCTCAGCGGATAGAACATTGGCCTGCGGACTGAAGGGTCCCGGGTTTGGTTCTGGTCGGGGGCATGTACCCTTGGTTGCAGGCGCATCTCCAGTGTGGGGCATGCAGGAGGCAGCTGATCAGTGTCTCTCTCTCATCAATGTTTCTAACTCTCTATCCTTCTCCCTTCCTCTCTGTAAAAAAAAAAAATCAATAAAATATGTATTTTTAAAAAAAGAAAACATAGGCAGTAAAATCTAGGATTTTTCTCATAGCACTATTTTTTCTGATCTATCCTCTCAGGCAAGGAAAAATAAAAATAAAAATAATTTAAATATGAGATTAAACCAAACTAAAATGTTTTTGCACAGTAAAGGTAATCATTAATAAAATGAAAAGACAACTCACTGAATGGGAGAACATATTCTCCAATACATCTGATTAGTGGTTAACAACAAAATTTATAAAGAATTTATAAAATTCAGCATTAAAAAAACACACACAAATAATCCGAATAAAAAATGGACAAATGACCTGAATAGATACTTCTCCAAAACAGACACACTGAGTAATGTATTAATTAAGGAATAATCCTAAACAAATGAAAAGATGCTCAATGTCACTATCAAGAAATGCAAATTAAAACCACAATAAGATATCACCTTACACCTATCAGAATGGCTAACATCGAATAAATTAACAAATTACAAGTGTTGGTTAGTAGGCTGAGAAAAGGGAACCCTCGTGCACTGGTGGTGAGAATGCAGATTGGTGAAGCCACTGTGGAAAGCACTCTAACGGCTTACTTACTGAAAATTTCTATATTATTAAGTGTATTACTTAAAGCAACAAACACAAATGAAAAACACAGAGCAATTTGTTTCTACTATACCTTAGATGTTTCCTTACTGCATACACTTGTTCTATTCCTTGCGATACTAATTCTTGAATCTTATGTGCTACTTGAGGATGCAGACGTGAGGGTAACGTACTATTCTCATCCCTAACTGCAGTTTCCTCTTCTTCCAGCGAGGACACAGGAAAAGGGGAAGGTGACAGAGGGAGGGAGGGAGTCTCCAGTTCGTGATACTGATGAGCTTGCTGCGTAGGTAACTGTACATACCACCTGACAAGAGAAAACATTTAAAATTATATTACTGGACAAAGGCGAGAATCGTAATTACATCTGTTAATGCTTAACAAGAGAAGGCATGATCCTTTATGAAAAAAATATATATTACTATATCATATTAAATATAAATTTACATTGCCCTGTGCTTAACTTTTCTAAGATTGACTTTAAACCTAATTACATAAAAATATTTTTTATTTTAACAGACTTTTTACTATGGAAGGATTTAAGTTTATATGACAATGGTATTTTAAAATTCCTATTAAGTAAATTTTACCTCAAAATGATGAGCCTTTTTATAATATCATCCTTTGAATTGTGTTCTTTCCCATTCATCTACCATTTTGTCCCCAGATTAAAACCTCTGTGTTGCACCTGTTATCCTTCCAGCCAAAAAGTGGGCACAAGGCTGAGCTGTGTGGGAGAAGTGTCTCTGACAGGAGCTCAACACACTGCCTCTATGGCATTCCAGCTCTGTACCCAATGCATAAGGCTGAAAGGTCGCTCGCACAATACTGCGGGGCACAAAACACGTGCTAAGAAAATGAAACCATCTGGTAAGATACTGTTTTAATTGATATATTTGTACAAAATGTTGGCAATGATTGATATTGCATAAAATGGAGCCTACTTAATTAAAAGTTATATGCAATGTTCTCCAAGCTGAAGGATCTAATTATCGAGTCTACTTATTTTTCCTACATCTAAAAGTTTTTTTTAAAGATCATACAAAAACTATGATCCATACCCTTGACCCCCATTGTACAATTGCAAATTCTTCATCTAGACTGACACATAAAAGAAAGCTACTATTTCTTCTTATTTAAGATCCCAGGGAGCCAAATATGAGGGCAGAGGATGATTTTACTTTGGTTGGTGAGCACAGAGTGTAATATACATATCATGTATCACAGAAAACTACTCTTGAAATCTATACAATCATTAACCAATGTCACACAATAAATTTAATAAAAAATTAAATTAAATTAAAAATGTTAAAACCTTAGTAAAAAGATATGAAACAGAATCTTAGGGCTTATGATTCATTTCTGGCTGCCACAAGTAATCAAAGATGTGTTAAAAAATTATTCAAGTAACTACAAGATTGGCTCCTAGTAAGTATCTGAAACAAAGTACTAAATACATAGTGAAATGTGTTGATAAAAATGTATCTGTCGTTTTGGGGAAAAAACTTCCATATAGTAAAGAGAATTGTTTGGTCAAATTTAGTCATGCCATCTGGCTGATAAACTCAATGGCGTATGCCAGAGATGGGGAAGATCCGGCCTGCGGGCCATAAAAGGCCCGGGAAATCATTTGGTCTGGCCCTGCCAAGTCATTAAATGTTTGGCCAAATACAGCAGGCTAATTTTTTTTCCTTTTTAAAAACTTTTCTTTATTGTTGAGAGTATTACATGTCCCCTTTGTTTGTGTTTCTTCCCAAATGATTCCCTCCACCCGACCCCTGCGCCCACCCAAGCCTTCACCACTGTTGTCTGTAACCATGGGCTACGTATGTGCATATAAATTCCCTAGCAGGCTCGCTTTTTAAGTTGATAATTTTGTATGGCCTGTGAATGATGTTATAAATATCTAAAAGACTCTTAGCAGAAAAAAGGGTCCCCACCTCTGGCTCATACAGTGGCAAATCATTTTAATACTTAGGGAACTCTTAGTGAGACATCCACCTTATAAAAACCTTTTTTTTTAAGAATTTATTTTTTATCTTATTGATTTTTTACAAAGAGGAAGGGAAAAAGATAGAGGGTCAGAAACATCAATGAGAGAGAGACATTGATCAGCTGCCTCTTGCATGCCTCCTACTGGGGATGTGCCTGCAACCAAGGTACATGCCCCTGACCAGAATCGAACCTGGGACTCTTCAGTCTGCAGGTCAACACTCTATCCACTGAGCCAAACCAGTTGGGCTAAAACCTGTTTCTTAATAAATAACTGGAAAGCATAATTAGTATTTCTCTTACAGTAGGAATTCTTGCTAATTTATAAAATAAAATAACATCATATAAATGTCATACCTAAAAACACCACCAGCATCTACCAAGTTCTTCTTTAGCATGTTAAAGGCTTTCTCTTGCTCCATTCGTATTATTTTCTTATCAATTTTGGGGTCTGTAGAAACTCTATATTCAGGAAACTTTTGTACCTTTTTAATGTAAATTCTTTTTATAAGAAAAAAAAAGAATTTTTTATTATATTGAAATCTCAAGAAAACCTAATTTATCAAGCTGAAGTTTATTTGAAGCATTAAAAATTAGAAAAAATTCAATTATTCTAGAAAGCATTCAGAGGATTATGTGAAAGACATGCTATATTCTCAGTGCTTTGTAATACTTAGCAAATTAACAATAATCATAATTTCAGTAAAAATATCTAAATATTTCTGGATATTAGCACTTTTTTTTCTGGATTTGCCACTTTCCATTCTCTTGAAAGCCATAAAAACCTCAGACCAAGGATTACTTTACTAGCCTCCTTCTGGCCTCTGGACATCCAGTCTTTCATTACTTAAATCCACTTGATACATCAATGCCACAATAATTCTTCACATTTGCACGTCCCAATAAAGAATCTATTTGTTCCTTAATGAAGCAAAATTTCTTAGCAGCATTCAAGGCATTCCATATAATTCTAGCTTTTTACCTAGTCTTTTTTTAAAAAATGTATATATTTTTATTGATTTCAGAGAGGAAGGGAAAGGGAGAGAGAATATTAATGATGAGAGAGAATCATTGACATGCTGTCTCCTGCGCGTTCCTTACTGGGGATCAAGCCTGCAACCCAGGCATGTGCCCTTGATTGGAATTGAACCCGAGACCCTTCGGTCTGCAAGCCAACGCTCTATCCCAGTGGTTGGCAAACTCATTAGTCAACAGAGCGGCAAACCGCAGCTCGCAAGCCACCAGCAATTTGCCGACCACTGCTCTACCCAGTGAGCCAAACCAGCTAAGGCACTTTTTACCTAATCTTACTTTCCATTTCTTCAAATATAAAATTGCTTTTCCTATGAAGGTTAATATCAATGAAGAAATCATCCATCTTTCTCTAATATCAAATATACAATCATGCCTATCTTTATTTATATAGTCCCCCTAGCCTACAATTTATTTCCTTTAACTCTCTACCTCTCCAAATTCAATCTAAACCTCAGCATCCAGGCTTTCCATACTTTTTTTCCTATTAATGTGTGTGAATGTTTATATTCTCTCTGAAAGACATTTAGCTAATCCATACTATATACTATTATGTTCTCTAAAAGTTTTGTTTGCTGAGGGTATTGGGGAGACCGACAACATTTTAAGTTCTCCATGATTAAGGAAAATCTTGTACCTGTTTTAGTCTCCCTGCTTCCCATGCACCCAAACGTAGTTGCTAGGCACAGAGTATTTATAGAAAAATAGAGAATAAAATTATTTCTTCAGAATAAAATTATTTCTTCCCATACAGAGATTTTTCTCCCAAATTACACGTAGAGTTTTAGATTTATTACCCTATGTAAAAATCAGCTTAAAGTTTACAGGTCTAGCCGAAACCGGTTTGGCTTCATGGATAGAGCGTCAGCCTGCAGACTAAAAGGTCCCAGGTTTGATTCTGGTCAAGGGCATGTACCTTGGTTGCAGGCACATCCCCAGTAGGAGGCGTGCAAGAGGCAGCTGATCGATGTTTCTTTCTCATCGATGTTTCTAACTCTCTATCTTTCTCCCTTCCTCTCTGTAAAATATCAATAAAATATATTTTAAAAAATTTACTGGGCTAATTAAATTATAATCCTATCTAATAAAAGGTAATATGCAAATTGATCATCAATCCAACACACAAGATGGCCACCACCATGTGGACACAAGATGGCCAACAGGAGAGGGCAGTTGTGGCAACCAGGCCTGCAGGGGAGGGTAGTTGTGGGTGTGGGGGGGAAACCAGACCTGCAGGGGAGGGCAGTTGG
>PVJN01022919.1:0-32849 GCA_004026805.1 Lasiurus borealis | reverse complement strand
TCTCGCAGGCGAAGTTGGCGCAGAGGTCGCCGGGGGCGGGGGTGCCGGGGGTGGGACCGGGCGGCGGAGCCGTGGAGTTCAGGTGGGAAATGTCTAGGGCGGAGAGCAGGGGTGGGGTCAGGTTTTGCTTTAACGGGTACAGTGGCACCTCGAGATACGAGTTTAATTCGTTCCGTAACCTTGAGGCGTGGGAAACTATGAGACGCTCGCGTCGCGGTAAACGGGTGGGTCCTGTGCAGCCGGCCGATCCGCGTGATGATTCCTATCTCAACTGATGCTCGTATTTCAAAGCAAAAATCGCTCGCTCTATGGCTTGCATCTCAAAAATCCTGTATGTGAGGGCACTCGTATCTCGAGGTGCCACTGTATTTGGCTTCCGAATTCCCAAACACTGTGGAGGGCGGGGCTTGGGGTGGGTGAGAGGTGCAGGGAACCGTGCAGCGCGTCCAGCCACAGCCTCAGACGGGAGCTCACCCAGAGGCAGGTGACCTGATGCCAGGGAACGCTGGGCCCGCCTGGGGGGGCTACAGCTGAACCCCCCGCTCGCGGGCGGGGCCTGGGCCTGCCTGACCCCCAGGGGCCCCGGCAGGCGGCTGTAGCCTGAGAACCAGAGGCGCTCGGAGCGGCCAGAGGCGTCACTGAGCTCAGCTCCTGGGGAGGCAGAGTCCCTGCAGACGCCCCAGGAACAGGGGGAGGAGGCAAAAGCCAGGGGTGCTGATCCCCACTGTTCCTCTCTCCCCGACGTTTCCAGCTCTCCCCGCCTCTCCTTCCTCTCTCTCTCAGCATCAGTCAATCGTCTCTAAAAAGAGCAGCAGCCGAAATCGGTGTGGATAAGTGGATAGAGTGCTGGCCTGCGGACTGAAGGGTCCCGGGTTCCACTCCAGTCAAGGACATGGATCTGGGTTGCGAGCACATCCCCAGTAGGGGGCGTGCAGGAGGCAGCTGATCGATGTCTCTCTCTCATCGATGTTTCTAACTCTCTCTCCCTCACCTTTCTTTTCTGTAAAAAAAAATCAATAAAATACATTTATAAAAAAATATAAAAAGCCAGGGGTGCTGGTGAGAACGGGCGGGGGATTCTGCCCACACCGTCCATAGAGGAAAGGCCCTTCCACTGGGCAGAGGACATGACGGAGTGGTGCTTGTTCTAAAGAAGGTTGTTGCCAAGACCAGTGTTGCTCAGTGGACAGAGCGTCGGCCTGGGGACTGAAGGGTCCCAGGTTCCATTCCGCTTAAGGGCATGTATCCTGGTTGCAAGCACATTCCCAGTGGGGGGCGTGTATGAGGCAGCTGATCAATGTTTTTCTCTCTCATCGATGTTTCTAGCTCTCTATCCCTCTCCATTACTCTCTGTAAAAATAAATAAAATATATATTTTTAAAAAAACAAAACATTGTCAATTGTCAGCCCTCCAGTCACATCTGCGTCTGGTTACCTTTGCAGAGGTTCTTTGGACACGGGCTGACCTCGTAACCCGGCCCCGGCTAACATTCCCAGGCGAGGCCTCAGGCACGCACTGCCGCTCCCACTCCATCCTCATGCGGCCCCGTTGGTTATTTTTTTGTTGTTATTAAAATATTTTTTAATGTATTTTATTGAATTTTCACAGAGAGGAAGGGAGAGGGACAGAAAGCCAGAAACATCGATGAGAGAGAAACATGGATCAGCCGCCTCCTGCACACCCCCCACTGGGGATGCATCTGCAACCAAGGTACATGCCCTTGACCTGAATCGAACCTGGGACCTCTCAGTCCGCAGGCCGACGCTCTATCCACGGAGCCACACTGGTTTCGGCCCATTAGCTATGTTTTGGGGGGCCAGCCCTCAAGGGACAGACCAGGGAACCAAAGAGTGGGTCCCGAGGCAGCGGGGGGGGGGTGGGGGAGGAGGCGGGGGCCTGCCCGAAGCCTTGGCTCTCTGTGTCCTGCTCGGGGTAGTGGGGGCATTTGGTGAAAGTTGGGGGGTCCCTGCCCAGCAGGGCGCTGTTCTGGGGAGTCTCCTGTGGCTTCCTATCCACGCGCGGGGGGTCGGATGGAGCTGACCGACTAGTCGAGGGAGGAGTCGTTGTGGGTCGCCTCTCCCGCCTCGACACAAGTTTCCCGGGACAGGATTTCCCGAGGAGTATCCGTCACACTCTCCAGCTGACACTGCGGCAAAAGCGCCCGTTTCCCGGCACCCTTTCCTCACTCACAGCTGAGAGGCCGGGGAGGGGGGGGTCTTCGGTTGTAAAGGAGTTAAAATCCTCCCCCTGAAACATGATGAACCGCCAGAGTCCCTGGAAAACGAACTCTTTGGCCGCCATTGGTGAGATGACAGATTATTACTGCCAAAACGTGTGTGTGTGTATGTGTGTGCCGTGTATATTCCCAGAAAAGTGTGTGCATGCACTGTGAATGATCATAGAGGCAGTGCTTGTTTATTGAGATACATTTCATTTTCAGAACAGAGCTATCCGCTGTGAACATGTGTATGCATTTGCGGGGGCGGGTGGGGAGACACCCTGTATATTTGGGAAAGATAACAAAGATGGTTCATTTTTAATTTAACTTCATGTGCTCGTGTGACCATTTTCATTTCTGGGATCCTAGACAATGCTTCTAGGGTATAACGGCTCTACTTTAACGTACTATCTTTTTTAAATATATATATATATATATATATATATATATCCATATATATATGTATGTATATATATATTATTTATTTATTTATTTATTGTCGGTAGTATCACAGATAATCCCCCCCCTCCCCTCCCTTTACCTCTCTCCTCCCAGATCCTACCTACCCCCTCCCCCTGCTTTAACTTATTTCTAAAGTTTTCCGGCCGGAAGTTTTTTTTACTATTATTCCATTGTAGAGGTCATTAAAATCTTTAGCCTGGGGTCCTCCAATTCCATTAGTTTTCCTATTGTTCATGATCCACACCAAAATAAATAAATAAATAAATAACAATATAAACAAACAACCAAAAACACAAACAAATAAATAAATAAATAGGATTCCCACCAGGCCCATTTCATGATCCATACCAAAATAAATAGATAGATAGATAGATAGATAGATAGATAGATAGATAGATAGATAGATAGATAGATATAATGAAATAAATAAGATAAAATAAAATAAAATAAAATAAATAGGGTTCCCAGCAGGCCCATTTCCCCCCACACCCCCGTTCACCCGCCTGAAAGGAGAGGCCGCCGGACGGCAGCCCCGCCAGGCAGACCCAGGCCGTACCTTCCACCGTCAGCAGGATGTACACGTCGTCGCCCTTGATGAAGTGCCGGCTCCGCAGGCGCTCGTGGGTGATGAAGGCGCTGGTGCCCAGGCCGCGGCCTCGCCGGTACTGGGTCCCGTTGGGGAAGGAGGCCACGACCCCCACCTTGGAGGGCCGGTCCCAGAAGTAGCTGCCGTCCTCGTCTGCAGAAGCAAGCGGCAGGGAGGGCGGCGGTCAGCGCCGCGTGGTTCCATGCCGGCCCCGGGCACAGGCCCGGACTGCGGGCCCTCCCCAGCGCGGGGCGTGCAGGAGGCGGCCGGTCCATGATTCTCTCTCATCGCTGTTGTTTCTCTCTCGGTCCCTCTCCCTTCCTCTCTGAAATCCATGAAATGTGTTTTTAAAGTAAATAAATAAATGAAAATTAAAAAGGAAAGACATTCCAAACATCAGGCCCCTACAGTCTTTGTGGGTGTTATATTTCTCTCTGTGTCACACAAGGCCGTTGTCAGCGTGTACAGAGTTCAGTCCGGCCATCTGGTCACCTGGCCGTAAGTCCATGTGTGCCTTTACTGGGTCCCCAGGGGGTAAGGGGTTATTAAAGTGAGAAATGCGATCATCGTGCCCTAGTCACGTGGCTCGATTGGTTGGAGCATCATCCAGTGCCCCAAAAGGTGTGCGATCGATTCTCTAGGTTTGTGGTTCGATCCCAGATGCGTATGGAGGCAACGGCTGATGTTTCTCACTCACATCCATGTTTTATGTTTCTCTCTCTCTCTTTCTCTCTCTCTCCCTTTCCCCTTCTTCTCTCTCTAAAATCAATAAAAACATACCTTCTATCAAGGATTAAAAAAAAAAGAAGAAGAAATGTGACCATAGCCTTCTGGATTCTGCTCCTTTTGGAGACTGGGAGATGGGGCAATGTCCCTATTAGCAAACCCTCCGGAACTCCATAAAAAGGTGTAATCACCCCTAATCGGTGTGGCTCAGTGGATAGAGCGTCGGCCTGCGGACTGAAGGGTCCCAGGTTTGATTCCGGTCAAGGGCATGTACCTTGGTGGCGGGCACATCCCCAGTAGGGGGTGTGCAGGAGGCGGCTGATCTATGTCTCTCTCTCTCTCATCGATGTTTCTAACTCTCTATCCCTCTCTCTTCCTCTCTGTAAAAATCAATTATATATATATATATATATATATATATGTGTATATATATATATATATATATATACATATATATATACGTATATATATATATATATGTACATATATATATATATTTTTTTAAACGATCTAGTTTTTTGCTTAGAGCTAGTGAGAAGCACACCGTGGATTTTCATCCAGGCCCAGCAGACTCGGAAACCGCTTCCTGGCACAGCGCTGGGAACTGGGGAATGGCCATCAGGTCATGATGGTCTCTGTCCACCAGCCTCCCTGCTGACTCCCCTGACACTCCCCTGTCCCCAGCCACGGAAACAACCCCTCCCCCTCTGACCCTGTGCCCCTAAACCTGGGCTCCGAACCCCCTCGGTGCCTGGCTGTGCAGACTCATTCCCGAGCCGCCCGCCCCTCCTCAAAGAGCCAGGACGGGCGGTGAGAGCTGCCGAGACCGGGAGTCACGCACCGGAGAGCAGCAGCGGGTCGGTGGTGACGCTGCGCTGGTTGGACATGCGCCGTCGGATGTCCGGGTGCTGGTCCAGGAGGGTCATGGTGGCCTGCTGCCAGGGGCAGGGCCACGCCAACCGGTCGTCGTTGGCCCCGGAGATCAGGTGGAAGTAGATGCCGACGTTGGTCGGCTGGCTGAGCACCAGCGACGCCTGGAAGGCGTAGCCTTTGGGGGAGTAGAACGGGGGGCTGTACAGCGGCCCGTCCGCGCCGTCCAGCAGCCGCGAGAAGTTGCTCAGGCGCCAGACGTGGTGCGGGCACCGCGCTTCCGAGAGGTTGACGTCGTCGAGGGACAGGCCGCCCCGGGAGGCGCCGGCTCCTCGGACGCCCCCGAACGCCACCCGGAACTTGTTGGCCACGTTCAGCGGCACGTGGTACAGCTGCCAGCTCCCCGTGGGTATGTCTGCAAAACACGCACGTGGCTCCGGCAGAGGAGACGCAGGACGCGGACCACAGACAGGCACGTCGACGGGGAGGTCTCACCGTCCTGGACGGACGCGCGTCCCGGGGCGACCGATTCCCCCAGGGCTGAGGCCTGGCTTTCCCTGCTCGGCCAGCCCCCACCCTCTCACTTCTAGATGTTTCTGTGGGGCCGGCCTCCTCTCTGTGATATTCCTATGTTTGTCTAGTGCAGCGGTTCTCCACCTTCCTAAGGCCGCGGCCCTTTAAGACAGCTCCTCGTGGGGTGGTGACCCCCACCCATAACATGATTTCCGTGGCTACTTCATCACTGTCATCTTGCTACTGTCATGAACTGTCATGTCAATATCTGATGGGCAGGATGTATTTTCGTCGTTACAAATGGAACATCATTACAGCATAGGGATGAATCACAAAAACAATATGTAATTACATACAGTGGTACCCCGAGATACGAGTGCCCTAACATACGAGATTTTTGAGATACGAGCCGCCGAGCGAGCGATTTTTGCTTTGAAATACGAGTAACATTTGAGATAGGAGTCATCGCGCAGATCGGCCGGCTGCACACGACCCACCCGTTTACCGCGACTCGAGCGTCTCATCGTTTCCCACGCCTCAAGGTTACGGAACGAATTAAACTCGTATCCCGAGGTACCGCTGTATTGTGAAATATTTATTTCTAATGACAAATAAATGAAATGTTGTCTTGAATCGTGGTGTAGCATGGGCAACAGTCTTCCTAGGACAACAGTAAACGACATGGCTACACGTTGCTACACCGAGGAGCGGTGTGTTGGTTCCTAAGACCATGGGAAATAGGTGTTTTCTGATGGTCTTAGGCGACCCCTGTGAAAGGGTCGTTTGACCCCAAAGCGCTGGTCTAGTTGCTGCTCAGAGAGACTCCCCTTCCCCAGAGACAGGTGAGCAAACAGCAGCATCAAACTCAGGAGGGCCCCACGCCCTACGTAGGGGTGGGTGACCTTTCGTTCTGTGAACATAGGATTATGTTCTAATGAACATAGGATTACCTATGTTCATTCAACGGTCAAGCGAGCCCCATGGTCTACCCTGGCACCCATGATTCCTGGGCCACCCAACCAAAGCCTCCTTGAACATACTCCTCCTCCGCTCGGGACCCTGCCTTCACATGGAGTGTTTTCCACCGGCTTCTCAGCCGTGTTCCCCAGGATTCCACCAAACCCTTCATCAGACGCCCTTGCAGGCCGTTCCCTCTGGCCTATGTAGGACTGCTATACACTGTCCAGTCCCATCTTACCACGTCCGACGTGGTACGAAGTGGGACAGCCAAAGCCCCAGGTCCGTGGACAAAGCCCAGCGAGGTGCAGGACCGGTCCCATCCTGCCGAGGCCAGCTCCCCCCTGGTCCACGCCACCGCTCGGCCACACCGAGCCGGGGACGCTCCCCAGGTCGCCGAAGCTAGCTGCCGTTCCTGGCCAAGAGCTGGCCTCCTCCGTGCCGGAGACTGAGCTACGGTTTCTTAGCGAGTCACACACACACACACACACACACACACACACACACGGCACAGGGGACCCTGGCCGTAGCTTCCTGCCCCAGCATAGTCCTACAGGAGCAGCCATGGAGCAGAAAAGCCATGTCCCCGAGTCCCTGCCCTTGTGCAGGTGGTACCCGGGCCAGGGCACAGATCGCCTGGCTCCGGCCCGCGCCGGGAGGAGGTGGGCACGGTACCTTTTATCTCCTCCACCAGCGTCAGGGTCCCGTTCTCGGAGCCGGCGGGATA
Source organism: Lasiurus borealis (assembly GCA_004026805.1). Lineage (NCBI taxonomy): Eukaryota > Metazoa > Chordata > Mammalia > Chiroptera > Vespertilionidae > Lasiurus > Lasiurus borealis. The sequence goes on along the minus strand of PVJN01022919.1, from coordinate 25,789 downwards.
CTCGCGGACGTAAACGTTCAGCTGGTCACTGTCGCCCCCGCTGTTGTAGAGGTAGAACTGCAGGCACTGGAACCCGCGCTTGGGGTACAGGGTCCTGCTCTCCAGCACGGCCGTGGCCCCCGCGTTCACCGTGCTGCTGTCGAAGTGCATGAAGAAGCCGGCGCCTGGGACACAGGTCACGGTGGATGTGAGAGAGTTCCCCTCGCTGCCCACAGTGGACAGGGCAAGGGCACACGGTTCCAGGAGCACGGGGTTTATGAAGGAGACTAGAGGCCCGGTGCATGAAATTCGTGCATGGGGGGGTGTATTCCTCAGCCCAGCCTGCACCCTCTCCAATGTGGAACCCCTCGAGGGGTGTCCAACTGCCCGTTTAGGCCCGATTCTACTGGACAGGACTGCTGGCTCACAATCCAGGACTGCTGGCTCCCAACTGCTCACCTGCATGCCTTCCTGATTGCCCCTAACTGCTTCTGCCTGCCAGCCTGATCAACCCTAACCACTCCCCTGCCAGCCTGATCACCTCCTAACCGCTCCCCTGACAGCCTGATCGATGCCTAACTGCTCCCCTGCCAGTCGGTTTGCCCCTATCTACCCTCCCCTGCAGGCCTGATCACCCCTAACTGCCCTCCCCTGCAGACCTGGTCACCCTCAACTTCCCTCCTCTGCAGGTCTGATCCCCCTCAATTGCCCTCCCCTGCTGGCCTGATCACCCACAACTGCCCTCCCTTGCGGGCCTGGTCCCTACCAACTGCTCTCCCCTGCTGGCCATCTTGTGGTGGCCATCTTGTGTCCACATGGGGGCAGCCATCTTTGACTACACGGGGGCAGTCATGTTGTGAGTTGGAGTGATGGTCAATCTGCATATTACTCTTTTATTAGATAGATAGAGGCCTGGTGCATGGGTAGAGGCCAGCTGGTTTGCCCTGAAGGGTGTCCTGGATCAGGGTGAGGTTCCCTTGGGGCATGGGGCGGCCTGGGTGAGGGGCCTGTGGTGGTTTGCAGGCCAGCCATGCCCCCTGGCAACCCAAGTGGAGGTCCTGGGATCTGGAATTTATTTATCTTCTACAATTGAAACTTTGTAGCCTGGAGCAGAGCCAAGCCTCCTGCTTGCGCCATGGCTGCCGCCATTTTTGTTGGGATTTATTTATCTTCTATAATTGAATCTTTGGCCCTGACTGGTTTGGCTCAGTGGAGAGAGCATCGGCCTGTGGACTGAAGGGTCCCAGATTGGATTCCGGTCGGGGGCATGTACCTTGCTTGCAAGCACATCCCCAGTGGGGGGGGTGTGGGAGGCAGCTGATCGATGTCTCTCTCTCATCTATGTTTCTAAGTCTCTATCCCGCTCCCTTCCTCTCTGTGAAAAATCAATAAAATATGTTTTAAAACAAACAAAACAGCTGTCTCTCCGCAGTCCCACCCACCCTTCGCCCTGGGAGGTTCGCTCCCGCCTAGACCAGCTGAGCTACAAGCAGGGCCTCTGAAGTCTGCCTTCACCGACTTGCTGACAGAAATGAGCAGATAAATGAAAACTTGGTACCTGTGGTCCACATCACAGCTGCATATGAACTATCTACATTGTCTGATGCTCGTTCATTATTGATGACATAAATTCATCAGTTCTGCGGTTGAAAATATTACTTGGAAGAAAAATGGCATATTTATAATTCGTAAGTGTCAAATATATTTTAGAAAACATTATAATAAAAGACTCGTATATATAAAAAATAAAAAAAAACTTGGTACTTGTGGCCAAAAAAGAAAGCCCATTTAATTCAAAACAAAATTATAATAGAAAAAATATGCTTACAAATTTTAATAATATTAAATAAATTGTACTCTCTACCTTTAAGTATTCTTGTAATGGCAGCATGCAGTCACGGCCAGCTGAAATCCTGACGCTGACTACTCCAGGGCCCAGTGCTGCTCCCTAGCAAGTCGCTTGCATCCTGCAAGCTCACCCCAAAGGTGAGATCCCCGGGAGAGACTGCCTCTCCTGCGTGGGTGCCTAGATGAGGGGGTACAGGCTCCGCAGAGCCGGGCTCAGACTCAGGAAGGAAAGCCAGTGCAGACCACAAGCACAGCGTTAGTTGTGTCCTCACGGCATAGTTCTGAGTTAGAGAGAGAAGTCCCAGGCTCTCCTGGCAGAGGACAGGCCGAGGAGCGCCAATGGGAGGGACCCCGGCCGCTCTCCCCGGTACCTGCGCACTGGCCCATGTTGGAGTGGTCGCTCTCCGGCCCCTGGGGCACCCGGGACACGCGCTGCCAGTCCGCACTGTCGCCCGAGCCTTGGATCATCCCGCACACGTTTTCCAGCTCGAAATCGCACGAGTCCATGAAGCTCAAGGAAGAGGCTACGGAAGCAAAGAACCGTGATTGACGCCCACACATCATGATAATCCAAGCAACAATAATAGAGCTTAAGCCCTGGCTGGTTTGGCTCAGTGGGTAGAGCGTCAGCCTGCCGACCGAGGGGTCCTGGGTTCGATTCCCACCAAGGGCACATGCCTGGGCTTCGTGCTCGATCACCCGAGGGGCATGCAGAGGCAGGCCATCGGCGATCCTCTCATCATCATGGTGTTTCTCTCTCTCCCTCTCCCTTCCTCTCTGAGAAATCAATAAAAGTATATTTACAAATAAAACAAGGAAATAAAGGAGGCGCCTCCTGGTTCCGGGTGGTGAGGCTCACGGACACCCGATGTGTTCATGACCCAGACATGAGCAGCTCCAGGGATCTGAGTACACTGCCTCGCCCAAGACTTTTCAAGAAACAGTCTGACTTTAAAAAAAAAAAAAAAAAAAAAAAAAAAGCCCTAACCGGTTTGGCTCAGTGGATAGAGCATCGGCCTGTGGACTGAAAGGTCCCAGGTTCGATTCTGGTCAAGGGCAGGTACCTTGGTTGCGGGCACATACCCAGTAGGAGGCATGCAGGAGGCAGCTGATGGATGTTTCTCTCTCATCGATGTTTCTAGCTCTCTATCCCTCTCTCTTCCTCTCTGTGAAAAATCAATAAAATAGCCAAGACTGGTTTGGCTCAGTGGATAGAGCATTGGCTTGCAGACTGAAAGGTCCCAGGTTCGATTCCGGTCGGGGGCATGTACCTTGCTTGTGGGCACATCTCCACTGTGGAGCATGCAGGAGGCTGATCAATGTCTCTCTCTGACTTTCTATCTCTCTCCCTTCCTCTCTGTAAAAAATCAATAAAAAATATATTTTTTAAAAAAGCAATAAAATATATTAAAAAAAAATAAAAATTGTCATTTCGGGTAACTCAGTCCTACTCGGCAAAAGGGTACCCTCCTCCCACCCTGCCCCCTGAAACAGCCCCCCGTGGGGCCGAGAGGGACAGCCACCCCCCAGGGTCCCCACCACCACGTACAGCAGTTGTACAGCCGGTTCAGCTTGAGGAGGTCGGAGTCGCTGAAGTCCATCCGCTGGCCGATGACGTCCATGAAGTCGGGGATCCTCGTCACGATGGTGGGCTCCGTGCCGTTGCGGAAGGCCGTCTTGCTGTAGTGCATGACCGACGTGTAGTCGTAGGGCACGTTCAGCGAGTCCGAGACCCGGTCGTCGTACGTGTTGAAATTGTTCTCTTTGCCTGGACGGTGAAGGGAAGCACGTTTGCCTTCCCGACGGCCACGGGATTCCACCCGCCGCGCTCTGCACGCCGCCCGGGAGGAACGGAGACGGCCGTCGGCACGCCGCGGCCTCTGCCGTGACTGCTCCCCGTTATTTCCGGGGGGACGGGGGGGGGGCAAGGTTCGCGCCTCCTGCCTCCGGATGCAGAATTCAAGCCTAGAACCGGGGTACCGGCCCTCACGCTGAACATGGCTAAGTTTTCACGACAGCCCACAGGGGACTATTCGCCCGGGGCCCGCGGTTCTGAGACCTGCCCGGGCAAAGGAGGGTTCGAGAAGGTGTCGTGGAAACAGGCAAGTTCTGTGGCAGGCGGTGACCGGAGGATGGAGGCGAAAGTGAGAGGGTTTGGGAGGTGCAGTGGGGAGGGGACCTGGGGGTTACAATGCAGAGTCACTAGAGAGGATTCACATCGTCAGGGTTTCGTGGTTTCCTGGAACACGTGTAGCTGTGTGGTTTTTTTTGTTATTTGTTTGTTTTTCAAATATATTTTATTGTTCCTTTACAGAGAGGAAGGGAGAGGGATAGAGAGATAGAAACATTGATGAGAGAGAGACATCCATCAGCTGCCTCCTGTACACCCCCTACCAAGGTACATGCCCTTGACCAGAATCGAACCTGGGACCCTTGAGTCTGCAGGCCAACGCTCTATCCACGGAGCCACACCGGTTTCGGCGCTGTTTTGTAAATGAATACATTTAGAGAAGGCACCAAGCTGCTTAGCATCACCTGTGGCAACTGACTGCAAGTTGAAATCAAACGGTTTTGTGGGCAGAATGAGGCAGATCTGCTGTCCAAAGCACATACATGTGTTGGCAAATCTGGACAGAAGTTTCTGCCGACAACGGGACAGCAGGCACCCCGATGGGTGAGGCTAGCCTTAGCCGGTTTGGCTCAGAGGATAGAGCGTCGGCCTTCAGACTGGAGGGTCCCAGGTTCGATTCCGGTCAAGGGCATGTACCTTGGTGGCGGGCACATCCCCAGTAGGGGGCGTGCAGGAGGCAGCTGACGGATGTTTCTCTCTCCTCAATGTTTCTAACTCTCTGTCCCTCTCCCTTCCTCTCTGTAAAAAAAAAAAATTAATAAAATAGATATATATTTAAAATCAATAAATAATAAAAACATAAGGAAACAAGGGCGCGATACCTGACTGAATCCTATCCCACATGATGCTGACATAGTCGTCCCGGTCGGAACGCGACTGCTCGTGCCAGAAGCCCAGGGCGTGCAGGAACTCGTGCTGGATGGTGGCGATGCGGTCACAGTTCTCCCCGATGGAGAGGCTCTGCTTCCCCACGCGCCGGTTTCCCACCGAGGACCAGCAGCTTCCGGGCGGGAGGGAGGGAGGGGGGACAGGGCGTTACCGGGAGGCGGGCGGAGGCCTCGGTCCACGTCCCTAACGGCTTCTCTGCTTAGTTACCACCGGGTCCCTCACCTCGGAGGGACCCGAACGCTGTCACTGCTCTCATCGCCCCGGGGAGCCGTGAACGGGGAGCCTGCCCCGACACCAGAAAGAACCCAGGGGCGGGCCGTCCCACCTCAGCCGCACCCTGACGGCCCCGGGAAGAGGCAGGTGTTTCAGATGATCCTTGCCCTGCCGACGGCCACTCCTGAGGGTCTTACAGGTGCAGCACCACTCAGAACCGCTGCGCTCCAAGCTAACGGCACCGTCACCTTCTTAACTCCGGCGGTTAGAGTCATTAGGTAAAGATAAATCTAAGGCCGAAACCGGTGTGGCTCAGTGGATAGAGCATCGGCCTGCGGACTGAAGGGTCCCAGGTTCCATTCCGGTCAAGGGCACGTGCCTGGGTGGCAGGCACATCCCCAGTAGAGAGCGTGCAGGAGGCAGCTGATCTATGTTTCTCTCTCACTGATGTTTCTAACTCTCTATCCCTCTCCCTTTCTCTCTGTAAAAAGTCAGTAAAATATATTTTTAAAAATAAATAAATTTAAATACACACACACACTCGTGTTTTACTTAAAGAGGAACATGAGAAGTAGCTGAAGTTCACAGAGTTGTGAGAAGGATGCCAGGCAATTCCACCCTTCTTATCAAAAAAGGAAGGAAGGAAGGAAGGAAGGAAGGAAGGAAGGAAGGAAGGAAAAAAGGAAGGGAGGGAGGGAGGGAGAGAGAGAGAGAGGAAGGAAGGAAGGAAGGAAGGAAGGAAGGAAGGAAGGAAGGAAGGAGGAAGGAAGGAGGAAGGAAGGAAGGAAGGAAGGAAGGAAGGAAGGAGGAAGGAAGGAGGAAGGAAGGAAGGAAGGAAGGAAGGAAGGAAGGAAGGAAGGAAGATTGGCAGACCGCTTACGTGTATGAAAACATTATTTTATGGCCAGAAAAACTAGATCCAGCTGTCTTTTTACTCTCTGACCAACAGGGAAGGAAGCCCCACCCTCCCTCAAGGTCAAGGCCTAGGCCAGTGGTCGGCAGACTCCTCGGTCCACAGAGCCCAATATCAACAGGACCACGATGGACATTTCTTTGGAGAGCCACACTTTTTAAACTTAAACGTCTTCTAACACCACTTCTTCAACATAGACTCGCCCAGGCCGCGGTGTTTTGTGGAAGAGCCACACTCAGGGGCCAAAGGACCTCAAGCCGCTCTCGAGCCACCGTTTGCCGACCTCGGGCCCTACGGCAGTTGCTGTGACATAACGTCCCAGCCACACAGTTCTCACTAACACCCTGGGAGGACACGCGTCACGTACCCACTGCCCTTGAACACGGATATGTAGTTGGGTTCTCCGGCCCAAGGCTTGAAGTCGATGCACGTTTTTAAGCGGTAGCGTTCGAAGGCGTTGAGGATGACTCCCTTGGCATTCATTTCTGGGGAGAGAACAAGCAGAAACATGCAGCTCGTGAACACCTACGAGAGGGAAGTCCCTGTGACACTTCGTCACCATCAGAGGGAAATGACGTGGGACAAGACTACCTTTGTCCAGGGCATATTATAACGCAAGTAGAGTGGCACCTCGAGATACGAGTTTAATTCGTTCTGTAACCTTGAGGCGTGGGAAACTATGAGACGCTCGAGTCGCGGTAAACTGGTGGGTCGTGTGCAGCTGGCCAATCCGCGCAATTATTCCTATCTCAACTGTTGCTTGTATTTCAAAGCAAAAATGGCTCGCTCGAGGGCTCGTATCTCAAAAATCTCGTATATTAGGGCACTCGTATCTCAAGGTACCACTGTATTTGATTACTCCTCTGGTCCCGTATTTCACCCCATATCTCTATCTGTACCCATTCCTAAAAGCCCCTTCCCTCCCAGGCTGAACTTCACCTTGGCCTTCTCACTCCATCCCAATCAGACCCACTCTCTATGGAGTGAGTGCCCGTTACCTGCCAGGCACCAGCAAAGATGCTCATTCATGCCCACGGCTGCCACCTTCCCCACATCCAACTAACTCCCAAACATCGCTCCCTCTGAGTGACCAGGCTCTCCACCAACACTTTCCATCATATCTCTGCCACCACAAGCCTGATGCACTTCACATTCTGCATTCCAAAGACTAATTTCCACTGCACTTCTCTCCTTTTTTTTAAATTTATTTTTGTTGATTTTTTACAGAGAGAAAGAGAGAGGGAAAGAGAGCCAGAAACACTGATGAAGAGAGACATCGATCAGCCGCCTCCTGCATGCCCCACACTGAGGATGTGCCTGCAACCAAGGTACATGCCCTTGACCGGAATCAAACCCGGGACCTTTCAGTCCGTAGGCTGATGCTCTATCCACTGAGCCAAACCACTACACTTCTCTATCCAACCCACTTTAAGACAGACGTATTCCTTATTCTTGTTGAAGGTTCTTGAAGATTCATCAAGTCGGGTAAACCTGGGCACTAGCACTAGACCTGGGCCTATCTTTTTGGCCTCTTGCTGTCAATCACTTAATCTAACGACTGCCTCCTAACTGTCTTAGACGTAGCCGTTCTTGTATGCCCTCACTCAGAGAATCTTGGCTCAAAAACTCTGCGGTTGTTCCCTAAATATCGCCCACAGTCTCCCAGCTGATCTCCCTCCTTTCTCATTGCCCCATCCACCATACTTGTCTATGCTGCCACAAATGGGTAACACTCTTCTCCCACAAAAACTTTTGGTGGGCCAAGACCGGTTTGGCTCAGGGATAGAGCATCGGCTTGCAAACCTAAGGGTCCCAGGTTCAATTCCGGTCGGGGGCATGTACCTTGCTTGTGGGCACATCTCCAGTGGGGGGCGTGCAGGAGGCGGCAGATCGATGTCTCTCTCTCATCGATGTTTCTGACTTTCTATCCCTCTCCCTTCCTCTCTGTAAAAAATCAATAAAATATATTTTAAAAAAAACAAAAAACTTTTGGTGGTTCCCTGTTATCATCAGTAGAGACATTCCCGATCCAGATCCCGCCTGCCTGTCCCACCTCCCTAGCTCCTGCCTTCCCATCTGCATTCCCGCTGAGGGTGGCTGTTTTCCCCGCCCCCATGCCTTTGCACATGGGCCGAGGGCACCTTCCCTCGAGGCCCCTCCCGTGGGAAATGCTGTAGGTGTGGTCGTGGTGGGTAAATAGCACTCCACGCAAAGAAGTGAATGTCTCTTGATGAACAGAAGACAACTCAATCTCCATCTCCCTGTCCCCCTGCCTGTACCCCTGAATGGTGTACAACTCCCACAACCTTCACTCACCCCTGCTGCTCAGTGCCCGCTGCTCCCCAATGTCCATGCCTTTCTATGTGGGTGGCTCACCCAGCTCTTTGAACTTCAGACTCATCATTACGACTATTTCATTCTATTGTAATGAGTGTTTGGTTTATCTGAAGACCCACTGAAATGTGTGCCTTCTAAGGAAAGGTTCCCGAACAGCGGTTTGTAAACTGATGCTGCTCAGTGATACCATTTTCACTAAGTCCATACACACAACCAGGATCGGCCCGGCTGCCGTGGCTCAGTGGTTGAGCATCGACTTATGAACCAAGAGGTGATGGTTCGATTCCCAGTCAGGACTCATGCCCAGGTTACACGGGCTCAGTACCCAATGGAGGGCATGCAGGAGGCAGCCAATCAATGATTCTCTCTCAACATTGATGATTCTCTCTATCTCTCTCCCTTCATCTCTGAAATCAATAAAAATATATTAAAAAAATAAAACAAAGACCATGTTTTAGAGTGGCCCGTTACAATTAAATTTCTTCTATAGAAATCTACCCTTGCCCTCATCTGTTTGGCTCCGTGGATAGAGCGTCAGCCTGCAGACTGAAGGATCCCAGGTTCGATTCCGGTCAAGGGCATGTACCTTGGTTGCGGGCACATCCCCAGTGGGGAGTGAGCAGGAGGCAGCTGATCGTTATTTCTCTCTCACCGATGTTTCTAAGTCTCTACCCCTCTCCCTTCCTCTCTGGAAAAAAATTAATAAAATATTTAAAAAACAAAAAGATAGTGGGTTCTTGTTTAAGCTTCTGACTTGGCAAAATGAAATGTTGGTAAAGCAATTCCTGGAGTTTCATTTGTTTGGTTGTTTCGGTTTTTACTCATCTGTGAATCTGAACATATGGGAAACCACGGCTTCACAGTAAAGACTAGCTCCCTAACCTTCATGTCCCTAGAATGGAATAATCCAGCACAGAGAAGCCACTCCATAAATGTTGGTGAAAGTAATTCCTTTTATTGTCCAAAGCTCAACAAATATTTCAGACCAAGTCACTTAGGTTCTGTTTATTGTCCACTTTGCTTATTTTTTTAGGTAACTTTACATACCTACAGAAAGCAACAAACAAAAAGCCATTAAAAGCCATAATTGTGTGTTCTTAGAAATACTGTCAATACATGCTCTCAGGAACATGCAACAGTTATGGACACTCCAAGGTGTATACTAACCCAAGCTATCTTCTAGAACATATGGAATGGTTTTAGGCCATCTATATTGGTCTCCAATGATGGAATTTCTATCTTGTACCTGGAAAACATAAATATGAAAAAGGAAATTAAATGAAGGCAAACACTTATGAAACAACGGATAGTTAATCTAGCAATAAATGAAGTTTTAAGCTTTCCCAACCAGTTTAACCAAACTGTGTGTGGACACACATGTGCCTGTGTTTGTACCTCTGCTTTTATCATATTAGAATAAAGTTTCTAGGAGGAGATTTCTATCATTAATTTTATTTATAGAGTTAAAGAAGAAATCATGCAAAACTGTGTAAAGAATGATTGTTATAAAACTGAACCATAAATATTGATAGACTTATAAACTAGTTTTCATATAAGAGACTGGTGGCCTGGGGCATGAAATCCTTGCACATTAAAAGGGGATTCATTAGAGGAAATAATTTAATATCGCCATTTGCCCTTTTTCTATAATAGAAGTGTCAGAGATTAAATAAAATTAGTAAAAACTGTATGAAAATCTTGCTCCTGTCAGAGTCTGGGGCATGCCGCAGGATTCAGATTCAAGTCCCTGCCCACCTGTGTGCACCTCAAAATCACACGAGACCCAGATCCAGCTGGACCCGTCCCCATTGGGTGAGATCTAGACCCAGCCGATCCCACCCCTGTCAAGACCCACCGGGAGAGGGGCACAGCCTCAGGTCCCTCAGCACATCCTGAGGTCCCCTGGCCCGACGCCAGGGTGAGGGTGTGACCTGAGATCCCCCTTCAAGCCTCGCAGGGCTGTAGGCATGGCCTAAGGTCCCCCAACCTGGCATCAGGGCAGGAGGTGTGGCCTAAGGTCTCCTGGCCAAACAGGGGGCGTGACCTAAGATTCCCCCATCAAGCCCCACCAGGCGACTCCTGGATGTTTCACTTGCTCAGTGGCAGGGACTGAGGGTGTCGTGAGGACTTCACTAAGAGGGGACTCGGTGCAAAGTCTGGGAGGACCAGGCAAAATCGCCTTTAGCTGCCAGGGTGGAATCACAGGACCTATCTCTAGGGTCAAACGCCTGACCCACTGAAGATGTAGGAGTCTAGTTTAACTTTGCTTCAACTACGTTGGATCAGTGAAGTTCTACTGAAAAATGAAACTATTGTTCCAATCATGAAAATCAGTAAGACCTAGGCGGCCCTGGTGAGTGATCGTGGCCCTAACCACACAGAAATCGGAGTAACAGATCAGATCACGCAGACACGGTTTTGTGAGTTCCTTGCAGCACAAGGTACGTATTCATCGAACAAATGTGTCGCTGTGGTTCTGTGCACGCAGAGGTAATCCGGCTTAACTAAGCCCCTGCCTGTCCATCACTCCCAGGTGTCCTGTGTTTTAGCTTCCAGCGATCAACAGAGGAGTCTTCCTCTCATTGTCTCCACTCACCCCCTCGAATCTGATGTCTCCCTCAAAAAGGTCCAGCCCCAGCGCTGAGAGGAAAGATAAAAATGCACGTTAGCAAACTGGTTCAAACTCCTCGCTGAATAAAAGATGTAAAAAAAAAGTCCACACACCTTCGTTGATATCAAATATGTCCTGGTCGACGCCACCGTCTACATCTTTAACTGAAATAAAGGAAAACACATGGAACATTATGTTTAGGGAAGAGGAAATCTTTATTGATTACTGGATTAGAAGCGAGCGAGATGCTAAGCGGATGAGTGATTGCTTGGTTCTGAATTAATATATACATTGATTGATTGATTGATTGGTTGGTTGATTGGTTGGTTGAGAACCTCTCATGAACCGGGCACGAGGCTATGGAGCTTTTGCATATATGCTCTTGTCCTATTGGTGTCTCTTGAATCCCTGATGACTTCAAGAATAGGAAACTCATTAGTTCATCTGATATTAAACTCAGTTTGGCTGAGACGGGTTTGGCTCAGTGGATAGAGCGTCAGCTTGCGGACTGAAAGGTCCCAGGTTCGATTCCGGTCGGGGGCATGTACCTTGCTTGCGGGCACGTCTCCACTGTGGGGCGTGCAGGAGGCGGCTGATGGATGTCTCTCTCTCATTGATGTTCTGACTTTCTATCTCTCTCCCTTCCTCTCTGTAAAACATCAATAAAATATATTTTTTTAAAAAAACTCAGTCTGGAAGACTAAGTAGCAGGATTGATGAAATAGAAAGTTTGGTCAAACCAGTTCCATCTACCCATGTATGCATATTCTTTGCAACAGACTGTCTTGGAACTCCCAAGCAAAATCCCCAATTAAATTTAAATTTATCTTTTAACCTGCAAAGGGGTGAATAACACGGCCGAATCTCTCAGGGTCCAAATAAACAGCATGTTCATCTGACCGGACACAAAACAGCTAAACTGATAACAGCAAGCATTTATGGGTTCCGTGTCAGTCACTCCTCCACCTGTTTTTCTGCTGAGCACGCAGAACCCTGGACCGGGAAGTAAAACGCTCCTCCGTGAATCGAGAGAAGGCAGGATTTGATCAAAGTTCAGTGCAATTAGGCATGTACTTAGCACTAAATGCATCCCAAGTTCTTCTGCTCAGCTGTCCTATTACACATGTAACTTCCTTTTCCTTTAACTTAGAGCAGATCTCAAAATACACTCACCAAAATGTCCTGGAGTTGGCTGGGAAATAAACACATAAAAGAAGATATTATTGTGATGCCCATGATTAAATGGTCTTCTGGGGTCCAATTTGTATCTAGCCACTTGGGGAGAGGGGGTTCCATTAATTCTGTGAATTACTTTCTGACATTGATCTAAGACAGTTACATCGGAGACTTTCTGACCAAAGGGTCTTCCCATTTCATACAAAAAAATAAAACTTTTTGCCCAGCCGGCATGGCTCAGTGGTTGAGCATCAGCCTACCAACCAGGAGGTCACAGTTCGATTCCCGGGTTGCGGGCTCGATCCCCAGTGTGGGGCATACAAGAGACAGCTGATCAATGATTCTCTCACATCACTGATTTCTTTTTCTCTCTCTCCCTCTTCCTTCCTCTCCGAAATCAATAAAAGTATATATTTTTTAAAACTTCCTGTTATATGAAAGAAACTAGAAACCAACATCATAGATTGGAGAGAAGGCAGAAGACAGGACTCCAGCCCTGAAATGCGTTTACTTTTATCACAAATTTCCAAAGAACTGATGGAGTCCTATTTGAAAACCCTAAAAAGGTACTCCCAACATTGAAATGCTATTCTAATGTATAACAATCCTTTAAAAATAAATTTGATGGGAGACCTCATTCATTCTGGTTCACTTTCCTATTTCACTCAAGACGCTGCCTTCAAAGACAATACCAAACGTTTAAGGACAAAGCCTCGGGGTGGACATAGCATTGTTATTAAAAACAAAGAAACTTCTGAAAATAGGAGCAAACCAATGAACCCTGGATGGTATTTTAACTCTACAGCAGCGGTTCTCAACCTGTAGGTTGCGACCCACAGGTTGAAAACTGCTAGCAAGGTCGCCTAAGACCATCAGAAAACAGATATTTACATGACGATTCATTAACAGCAGCAAAATGACAGTGATGCAGTAGCCACGAACATAATTTTAAGATTGGGGGTCACCACCCCAGGAGGAGCTGTGTTAAAAGGTCACAGCATTAAAAAGGGTTGAGAACCACTGGGTGGGGAGATTACATCAGGCGGGTAACCCCGAGAGACACCTGGGGTGCTCTGGTAAGAAAGCTCACGGGGCCGGGAGACACAGGTGGAGGTTAGAGCTCTGATTCCACCAACTCCCGGGAAGGCGGTCCCCTCCCTGACACTGTCAAACCCGGTCACCCCCGCTCTGCGGGCACGGGGAGGCTCGCATGAGGCCACACGAAAGCACGTCTTAAACCATCACGAAATGCCACCCAGCGGAAGGAACCCGTGTGCGAATCCAGGCTCCGGATCAGCTTCCGGATTCACGTGGAGCCTTTGGTCAGCGCGGGCAGGAGTGTGCCGATGCTGTCCGTCCTCCTGCCAGTAACGGGCCCGTGGTGTCTCCCGCCTCAGCCACACAGACGGGCACGGGCAGGCGTTTCTACCGGACACCTGCGCGTTTTGTTCCGAGGACCGTTCGAAGGCGGCCGATGGTTCCTCTCGGTCTCGGCCTCTGTCGCTGTCACGGCACGTCAGCCTCTGACAAGGCCGTTCTTCTACAGGAGCTTCACGTGTGCCCTCGGGCCGGGCGGTGCTCCCAGCTCCTGCCACTCAGAGGCCTGCTCTGCCTTCAGGAGGGAGCGGCCGCGAGGTCCCATGTAGCCCGACCTCCTAAGCATGTTGTCCGACCTCCTAAGCATGTAGCCCGACCTCCTAAGCATGTTGTCCAACCTCCTAAGCATGTAGCCCGACCTCCTAAGCATGTTGTCCAACCTCCTAAGCATGTAGCCCGACCTCCTAAGCATGTTGTCCGACTTCCTAAGCATGTAGCCCGACTCCCTAAGCATGTAGCTGACTCCCTGCCAGGCACCATTCACTCCCTTCCCGCCTCACTCCCGGGCCAGCCATGAGATGTCACTCAGCTATAAAAATGCAATGATTTGCCAAAACCCGTGTGGCTCAGTGGACAGAGCATGGCCTGCGGACTGAGGGGTCCCAGGTTCGATTCCGGTCAAGGGCATGTATCTTAGTTGCAGGCACATCCCTAGTAGGGGGCATGCACGAGGCAGCTGATCGATGTCTCTCTCTCATTGATGTTTCTAACGCTCTACCTCTCTCCCTTCCTCTCTGCAAAAAAATCAATAAAATATATATTTTTTTTAAATGCAATGATTTTCCCACATCCCATTCCCCATCTCACCAGAAGGAAACTCGCTCATAACAATGAACAGAGAGAAAAACTCAGTCCAGTCCAGGCCTCGGACTCCCCCGGCCCCACCCGCCCCTGCTCATCCCATTAACCCGTCCGCGCCCATCAGAACCAGAAAGCGCACGGCTGTTCCCTCAGCGGTCGGCACCCACCGCCCGGTGTGTCTAACCGCTCCCACCCGTGTGCTTACCAGGCCGGACGCGGCGAGGCAGGCGGCGGCCAGCAGCACGCAGGGCAGGCCCCGGGCGCCCATGCTGTCGCGTCGGCTGCAAGTCCCAAGTGTGCAGCCGAGAGCGGCCCTCGCCTCTTAAAAGGCAAACATCGTCACCTCTAGCCTTTGATCCATCTTGCGGGCCGGCCCGCGGCAGGAGGTAAAGTCCAGGGTCCCTCGCCCGGCCCAGCCCGGCCCGGACCTGATTGCTGGGCTGGTTCCTTCTCTGTGAGTCAACAGTCAAGAGCCAAGGGCCCGGCTGAGCCCTGGAGTCGGTTCTCGAAGGCCCGCCTGCTGGTGCCCCCTCGCTCACGAGCGTCTATGGAGCGAAAGGTCCAATGGCTTCTTCCTCTCGGGCTTTCAAATGGCAAACACCTGGGTGGCTCTTTCTGCCTCCATCCCTCCGGGATGTCCGCAGCTTTTCCTCGTCCGTTCGCCTCATGAACGTGGACTGAGTGACCAAAGCCATTCGTGTGCTGGGCATCTGGTACGTTCGCCATCCAGGTAAAGAGTAGCCAAAGGCCCTGGCCGGTGTAGCTCAGTGGATAGAGCATCAGCCTGCGGACTGAAGGGTCCAGGGTTTGATTCCTGGTCAGGAGCATGTGCCTGGGTGGTGGGCACATCCCCAGTAGGAGATATGCAGGAGGCAGCTGGTGGATGTTTCTTCCTCATTGATGTTTCTAACTCTCTGTCCCTCTCTCTTCCTCTCTGTGAAAAGTATATTAAATAAAATATATTTTTTTTAAAAAAAGAGTAGCCAAATAGCAACATGCTCCACTCCTGAAAATCCCCCTCCAGCAGACGCAGGTGGGCCTTCAGGCAGAGGCCAGGCCTGCCTACTGGTTTTCCAGCAAAGGAACGTTCCCATCCACCTCTGAATTCTGCCTCACTTTTCTCCTCTTTCCTGGGGATAACTTCCCTTTAGGGACAACCTACGCTAACTCAGTTCCTACAGTTTCACGCTCAACTTACTTGTGGGGCAGGTTAAGTTTTTTTATATATATTTCATTGATTTTTTTACAGAGAAGAAGGAGAGGGATAGTTAGAAACATCGATGAGGGAGAAACATCCATCAGCCACTTCCTGCACGCCCCCTACTGGGGATGTGCCTGCAATTAAGATACATGCCCTTGATGGAATTGAACCTGGCCGAAGGCCAGCGCTCTATCCACTGAGCCACACCGGTTTCGGCAGGTTAAATCTCATTAAGTTCTCTTTTCCCCACGGTATTTCTTTTCTACTCACGCTGGGCCCATCCCGCGCTCACAGCAAGGGTCTAGGAAGGCAGGTAGCAGGGACCAAGGGCACGGAGGCCGCTTCATGGACACAAAAAATCATTCCCACCCTCTGAGAGGGAAGGGCGTTCCATGCCACATGTGGATGAGTCCCCGCTTGCTCCCTGGGATCTCCAAGAGGGTTTAGGGGACCCAAACCCCGGGGGCCTATCTGCTGGCCGGAGCACCAGGAAACAGGGCAGAAGAGCAGGCCTTGGGCGGCCCAGTTCCCTGTGGGGCCGAGCGTGGCACCGGGTGTCAGAGGGAGCCCAGGCCCGGAGGATCGTGAGTGAGCAGTGAGAAAGCCCCCATCGCATTTTTTTATAAATGTGTTTTATTGATTTTAGGGAGGGAGAAGACAGAAAGAGAGAGAGAGAGAGAGAGAGAGAGAGAGAGAGAGAGATGCATCAATACCAATCGGCCGCCTCCTGCACACCCCATCCTGGGGATCGAGCCCACAACCGGGCAAGTGCTCTGACCGGGAATCCCTGGCCACCTCCTGGTGCAGGGGACGATGCCCAACCACTGAGCCACACTGGGCTACAGGAGCAGCGGTTCTCTACCTTTCTAAGGCGTGACCCTTTAAGACAGCTCCTCATGGGGTGGTGACCCCCACCCATAACATTATTTCCGTTGCTGTAATTAATAATGAATTCATAGCTGTAATCTTGCTACTGTTATGAACTGTCATGTAAATATCTGATAGGCAGGATGTATTTTCGTTGTTACAAATGGAACATCATGAAAGCATAGGGATTAATCACAAAAACGATATGTAATTATATATTGTGAAATATGTATATCTAAGTACAAATAAATGAAATATTTTGTCTTGAGTCGTGGTGTAGCATGGGTAACAGTCTTCATAGGACAACAGTAAACGACATGGCTACACTTTGCTACACCGAGGAGCGGTGTGTTGGTTCCTAAGGCCATGGGAAATAGGTGTTTTCCGATGGTCTTAGGCGACCCCTGTACTCGAGGTACCGCTGTACTTAACAGAAGCGGTGTTGGTGTGGTCTGCAAGCGGCTTACCATGAGTCAGGGGGCCTTGCACTGCGTCAGCGCCCCCCGTCCTTGGGGTCTGGGACCGCCTTGGGCCGTCTGCTGGGCGGGCTGGCCTCCGAATCCGTCTTCCTGAAGCGCCTGCTCCGTCCAGGGAACCGGAAACTCAGCACTAGAACAGCGTGTCCACGCTCAGCCAACGTGGCCTGGCAGCCGCCGTCAGGACACCCTCCTTCTCCCCGGCGGGTCCCGGGCAGGTGTGAAGACCTGGGGCTCCTCCTGTCACAAGAAGGACAGTGGACGTGGTGACAGTTTGCATCCAAATAGAGGAGAGGCCCGGCCAGTGGCTGAGTATCGACCAATGAACCAGGAGGTCACAGTTCAATTCTGGTCAAGGCCACAGGCCCAGCTTGTGGGCTGGATTCCCAGGGTGGGGCATCCAGGAGGCAGCTGATCAAGGATTCTCTCTCATCGTTGAAGTTTCTATCCCTCTCTCTCCCTCTCCCTTGCCCTCTGAAAGCAATTAAACAAATTTTTTTTTTATTTTTTATTTTTTATTTTTTTTTACAGAGAGGAAGGGAGAGGAATAGGGAGTTAGAAACATCAATGAGAGAGAGACGTCGATCAGCCGCCTCTTGCACGCCCCCCGCTGGGGATGTGCCTGCAACCAAGGTACATACCCCCGACCGGAATCAAACCCGGGACCCTTCAGTCCGCAGGCCGACGCTCTATCCACTGAGCCACACCGGTCTCGGCAGAATATATATATTTTTAAATATATTTTTTTTTTATTTCAGAGAGGAAGGGAGAGGGAAAGAGAGATAGTAAAAACCTCAATAATGAGAGAGAATCATTAGGGCCATACACTATGAAACGTACATTTTTCAGTGACAACCAACATACATCCCTGCCTCCTGCACGCCCCTACTGGAGATCAAGCCCACAACCTGGGCATGTGTCCTAGACCAGAATCGAACCCAGGACCCTTCAGTCCACAGGCCTACACTCTATCCACTGAGCCCCACCGGCTAGGGCAAGAATATATTTTTTTTTTAATTACATATGTACATGTTTACAAGCCGAGTGGCGTCGTATTCACTAGGAGGGTCGGATGCTGAAGGACCTCCACCAGGCGGACACCAAATAACAGTGAAATCGGCCTCGGGAAGTGCCTGCAGCCTGCGAGGCACTGAGAGCCGCAGAGGCCAGGCCCCCGGAGGGACTACGCTCCCGCTTCCAACGCCCCATTCCCACCGGGGCCTCCGAGGAGGCCTTGCTGTGCACGAGCGTCTTCTTGTGTCCGTCCCTCTTCTCTGGAGACACGATCGTAAAGATGGAGCGGCAGCCTGGCACCGCCCGGGCTCTGTCATCGCCCCCACCCCCCGGTTCCAGTTGCCCCACATGTGACCTGCTCTCCCTTCTCCACTCCGGCCACGGCCACATCCCCGCAGTGTGGTCTTTGAACGATCCATCCTGTGTCACAGGTCTAAGCTGCCCCCTTGTGGCTGTTTCACCTACGTGGGGTTTTCTAAAATCACTTTTTAAAATTGTTCAGTGACAACCCACGTACAGGATAGTATTGGTTCCGGGGGTACACGCCAGGGGTTGGGCGTTACAGACGTACTAAGCGGTCACCCCGATCCGTGTCCACCCGTCGGACACCATAGCGATCAGGAGAGTCTTATTTGCCTGTGCTGAACCTCACAGCCCCGGGATGACGCTCTTACTACCAATTGGTGCCTAGTAATCTCCTCGCCTCTCTCACCCGCCCCCAGCCCCCCTCCCGTCTGGCAACTGCCAAAACAGTCTCTGTGTCTCTGAGTACGTGTCTGTTCTGCTTGTTTGTTTGTTCCTTAGGCTCCGTCGTTGACAGAGTTGTATTTATTGCCAATTTTTTGTTCCTATTTGGGGGTGTTTATTTTTCTTCTCCTGCTTGAAGAGGTCCCTTTAGCATTTTATATAATACTAGAGGCCCAGTGCATGAAATTCATGCACCCTCTCCTATCCAGGACCCTGGCTCCTAACTGCTCATCTGCCTGCCTGCCTGATGACCCCTAACCACACCCCCTGCCAACTTGGTCACCCCTAACTTCCCCCTACCCCACCAGTCTGGTCACTCCTCGCTATCCCTCCCCCACGGGCCTGGTTGTCCTTAACCCCTCTCCCCCTGCTGGCCTGGTCACCCCACGCAGCCTGCTGTTTGGTCATTACTATTACTGTGATGGTATCCCAGACAATTTGCCTCCTGCACGCCCGCCCCCTACTGGGGATGTGCCTGCAACCAAGATACATGCCCTTGACCAGAATCGAACCTGGGATCCTTGAATCTGCAGGCCGACATTCCATCCATTGAGCCACACCGGTTAGGGCTTAACCAGCCTTTTTAACGTGACGCTGGCCTCCCTGCCTCTGTGATCTGATGCCAGGCCTCAGACCTTCTGCGTTTCCAGCACGGCCCCTCCCTCACCTGGCATCCAGGAACAGCGCGCCACTCCTGTGACAGACACAGAGCAGAGAGCGGTGCTTCCTTCCTGCCAGTGTCCCCAGTGTCAGGAGAATGAACGACAGTAATCGACAGCCTTCAAGACAACCTGTCCCCGGCGCTCAACTCCCGGCAGGTTTGCCAGCACCTCAGGGTGAGCGTGATTACCGCTCTCTCCCAGCGGCCACGTGGTTTTCACTTCAAAGCCCCAGTTTTCCACAAGCAGGAACACAGGCCGCACATAAGCCTTCCCTGGGCAGCTTTTAGCCACTGCCCTGCCAGCCTGGCGAGGTGAGAGGGACCCGGGCAACAGCTATGACGCGACCTTCTCCCCCAGGGGCCTGGGAGGGAGCGCCCGACCCTCTCGGGAGGGGTCGGTGCTGTCTTTGGGGTCAGCGAGGTCTTTCCAGAAGCGTCCAGCCTGGAGCTCAGACTGGAGGCGCGGAGACTGAGGCTGGGAGGAAGTTAGGGTCCCAGGGCCAGGGGGGGCCCTGCTGTTTTGGGGGCAAAGTGGGCCCTCTGCTCCCTAGCCCACAGCCCTCCGGGATCTCACTTTTTTTTTTTATTGATTTTTTAGAGAGAGGAAGGGAGAGGGATAGAGAGTTAGAAACATCCATGAAAGAGGGACATCGATCAGCCGCCTCCTGCACGCCCCCCACTGGGGATGTGCCCACAAGCAAGGTACAGTGGTACCTCAAGATACGAGTGCCCTAATATACGAGATTTTGAGATACGAGCTATTTTTGCTTTGAAATACGAGCAACAGTTCAGATAGGAGTCATTGCTCGGATCGGCCAGCTGCACATGACCCACCACCAGTTTATTGCGACTCGAGCATCTCATAGTTTCCCATGTTTTAAGGTTACGGAATGATTAAACTCGTATCTCGAGGTACCACTGTACATGCCCCCGACTGGAATCAAACCTGGGACCCTTCAGTCAGCAGGCCGACGCTCTATCCACTGAGCCACACTGCTCTCGGCCAGGATCTCACTTTGAACAGACTCACTCAGACTCCCTTAGGATGACTTACTCTTCTCCAAAACAGCAGCTTCCACTGAACCGCATAGAGTTTGACCAAATACCGCGTCACCGAAGTCTGTCCCCTCTTTCCTTAGCAGCATTTTCTCCTTTCAAGATGCTCACGCTGAAGCAGCCTCTCCTCACAGCCCAGGCGTCCCTCGGAGCCGGCCTGGAAGCCGGCTGAGGCTGACCTCTCCCAGAAATCGCTGAGGAACATGTGTTGGTACCCAGCAGGGGAGGGGAGGGGAAGGGCGTAGCCCAGCTTTCTCTGCTCCTAGATTTGCACCCGTGTGTGTGGCATATACAGCAACCGTCCAGATAACGGGCTGGTTAAGCGCTCCCTGTATTAACACGTACAGTCCTCCTAATGCAGTGGTTCTCAACCTCCTAATGCCATGTCCCTTTAATGCAGTTCCTCATGTGGTGGTGAACCCCAACCATAAAATGATTCACAGCAACGAAAATAATTTCATGGCAGAGGGAGGGAGGGGACAGCGACTGGGGGAAGTGCCGGAGACCAGTGGTGGCAGAGGGGCAATAGAGGGGGCGGGGCCAGCCACTTGCTGGCTGGCACTGTCCCCAGCATGGCCCTCCAGCTGCCTCCTGCGGAGGGAGGCCGGACTGCGGCTTATGCCCTCTCCCTGCCGGAAATCCCAAGCGCTCCTGGGCTCCGAGAGGGCGCAGGCTGGGCTGAGAGCCCCACCCCCCGAGGGCACGGATTTTCGCGCACCTGGCCTCTAGGGCAGTATAAAAGCAGCAAACAACCGGGTACCAGTTAGTGGTGGCAGTGACTTGGGACTAGAAGTGGAACAAGGGGACTAGGAGGATCCTGTTTCTCTCCGCTATTGCTCACACGTGCACTCCCAGTATCGTGTGCCGTTATCTTGCCCGTTTAGGAAAGTGTGAAATCCCCTCCCTCACACACAAGTAACCTCTCCTCCTCCGTAACCCCCCGTAGTGTGGTTCTGGCTCTTCGGAGGATCAGCCCCCTCCACGCCTGCTCCCGTGCTCCGCTCACCGGAAGTTCTGCGCCAGTACCCCCTCACCGTGACACTCCTTTAGGAGCCCCTGTGACACGGCACGCTGCACGGAAGTTTAGTGCAACCTTCCCAGCCGGTACACAATGGGGTACATTCCCTTCATTTCAGGGAGGGGCTGCAGTTTCTGGCCTGCATTCACCCCCAGATTGGACAGTGGCTGTTAGTGGGGGTGGGGCTGTAACATCTATTTTCTTTTACATATTTTTACTAGAGGCCCAATGCACAAAATTCATGCAGGGAGGGAGGGGTGTCCCTCAGCCCAGCCTGCACCCTTGCAATCCAGGACCTCTCACTCCTAACCGCCCGCCTCCTGGCTAACTGCTGCCTGCTCACTACTCCCAACCACGGCCTGCTCGCTCCTTAGCACCGCCGGAGGTGGGCGGGGCTCCTGCCACTGCCACTGTGCTCGCCAGGCGTGAGCCCGGCTTCTGGCTGAGCGGTGCTCTCGTGGGAGCACACTGACCACCAGGGGGCAGCTCCTGCATTGAGCACCTGTCCCTTGGTGGTCAGTGTGCATCATAGCAAACGGTCATCTGGCTGTTCACCCTTAACCGCCGCTGGGCTTTTATATATATAGATTTCAGAGAAGGGAGAGGAAGAAATGGAAACTTCCAACGATGAGAGGGAATCACTGATTGCTGCTTCCTGCACAGCTGACCAAGCCTGTAACCCAGGCTTATGCCCTTGACTGGAATCAAATTCGGGATACTTCAGTCTGCAGGCCAACCCTCTACCCACTGAGCCAAACCAGCTAGGTTTTCTTGAGGCCCCCATGTATTTTTAATCACTTAATGTAACTCATTCCTGGAATTCCTGTTTTCAAATTGTACTATATAATAAGAAAATCAAATTGCCCACTAAATCATATTATGGAATATTTCATTCTTCCGAGTTGTACACTACATGCATGTACATGCTTTCTGGGTCACACCAGTTCTGTAAAGACTAAAATGTCACCACCTCCTCAAAGGGTTTATTCTTTGAGTAGCAGCCAAAAGGGTTTCTATAAAAGTTACGATTCACTAAAGATCACACTTACTGAGCTGCCCAGCAGGTATATGATATTGTACTTGGCAATATATCGTTATAGCCAGGATATCTTACCTAAGGGAACTTCTCTATATAAAAGTATTTATTAACCAATTAACCATCTTCCTGCCTGGTTGCTAATAGGGCTTGAAAAGCTTGATGTATGAATCCTATACAAAAGGCTAATATGCAAACCGACCGAGCAGCAGAACGACCGGTCACTATGATGCACACTGACCTCCAGGGGTCAGACGCTTCATGCAGGAGCTGCCCCCTGGTGGTCAGTGCGCTCCCACAGGGGGAATTCGCTCGGCCAGAAGCCAGGCTCGCGGCTGAGAGCTCAGCAGCGGCACTAAGTGTGTCTGACTGACGGCTTAGGCCCGCATGGACAGCAAGAGGCACAGGCCGGGCTGAGGGACCCCACCCCGAATGCACCATTGTCACGCACTGGGCCTCTGTACTTAATAAAAGTTAGTTAACATTTGAAATGAAGATAAAATAGGTTTATAAAATTAAATCCAACTTACAGCATCATCAGTATGCAGTTTTCTACTTTTTAGATGCAAAATAATGGATTATCTCCTCCACATCCTGCAGAGTGGGTTATGAGAATTAAATGTTACGTTTGCCTCTAGACAAAATTTTAATGAGACACACAAGTAGGAGAAAACCACTTTTAATTGAAAAATAAAACAAATACATCTCAAATAAAACTCTTTCAATAACATAAACGGCAATTTGCTGAAGAAGTCGCTTCCCTAGGCGATAGTGTGAAATTTCGGTGTGAGTATCAATGTAATTTCCCTCCTTCATCCTGAATCAGTTATAAGCATATTAAAAATAAGAACCTTTTCAGAAATTCAAACGGAAAATCCGTAAAGCCTAACCGTATTTCTAACCCACTGACAAGAGGGGAGATTGTTAAACAAACATTTCCATACTGAGGAGTTCCCAGGTAACAGCAGATACAGTCAATATTTCCTTTATGAAAAAGCTTATAGAAAAGACACACGAGACTATTAGTGATACTGAACTAATCCACAAAATCTCAAAACACAATTTCATCAAGATGATCTCTACTACAACTTTCCTTTCCAGCTCTCACATCCCCACATAGTTTGACATCCTGGGAAGTTAGTAAATTTTGAAAGAAAGTACTAACGTTATTGCTTTAAGTTAGAAAAAGTCTATGGTCAAGTCTCTTATTAAAGAGTTAAACAGCTATTCTTACAATTACTCGGGTACGCAGTGAGCATCACTCTTCTGAATGACAAAGGCATCAGTCCATGAAGATGCATGGCTTGGTGACTGTTACCACCCATAAAGTCATTACTGTTTGACGGAGAAAGGTTGTTTACAAAACTCCACTTCCAAAATTAACGTTTTTATTAAACCAAGTTAAAAAAAAATGTTCACTGTAGAAAAGTCAACAAGGGTTTTAACAAAACCAAAATATCCCTTTTTATACAATGCATGTATATATTAGCAACTACTTCTGAAATCTTATGTCCTTTTAAAGAAAGCATACACCATGTATATTATTAGTATGGAATGTCAGCTAACCCACTCTTCATTGTTTGCTCTGTGATTTTGTGATTTTCATGAATGAATACTAAGAATCAGCAAACCCAGTCCGACTAAAAAGCAGTGAAACGGAGTGGCTGGAAAACGTGTCACCACCTCAGTCATGCATTATCATCGAGAACAAAGAGCACCATGTAGACAGGCAATTGTGTGTATAAACTCAATTTTTAAGGTGTAACAGCAGCCAACTAGCACTTGGCATTTGGCTGTTACTTTTAAAAATGTTGGTGATATAAAATGTTAATCAAATCAAGTAAACACGTAAATCCCATATTGCTTATCTATGTTTAAAATCTGAATAGAAATCCTGTATATAAACTGCATGCATGTGTGTGTATTATACATATGCATCTTTAGCTTTGCTTGAATTTCTCAACTGAGATCATGAAGCCAAACTTCTCACTTAAACATATATGTAGAACATACAACAGAACCACCAACTGAAAGTTTCTAATAAAAAAGCTTCATCCTAGCTAGTGAGAAACACTGGCTATTGAAAAATTCTGAAGCCAAAGAGCTGTAAATTCAACTTAATATACTTTAGGCTTCTAAATGAGTCAGCCAAACAAATAAGATTTGAAATTAGCAACTGCCCGTCAAAGAAATAAATTTTCAATAGTTCCTTCTAATAGAAAAAAATAAAAAATAAAAAAGGAAATATCCTTACATTGAGCATTTACTTTTTAAAGTTAAAATTATTAAAGAAATCTCACTAGTCTTCAAAAATACGAAATGTTATATAAATACCGTGTCCTTCGAGTTGAATTCTTCAGCTAGAATCCGCATTAAAACGTTTTCCTTTGGATTGTTTCGCTAGCACGTCATGTCTCTGTCCCGCACCTCTGACAACTGGCTCAGATTTGCTAGGTTCACACCAACCACATCTCCCTGCACTTGCTGCTGTGTTCCCTGTGGTCAGTAATGTCCCTGGGAGAAACCGCACCAGATTCAAAAGCAACGTACGGAAAACTGAAGGGTGTGTAAAATAAGAAAGATAAAGTACAACAGGAATTCCCTTTCCGCCATTACATCAGTGAATATAATCCTTTCAATGCTTTTAAAGATCATGTCCTAACATTCATTTTTAACTTTTCAAGAGAAAGAAATTTTTAGATGGCCCACCCTTATTTTTCAATTTAAAAACTAAAACAATAGACTGAATTACTTTTATTAATATACACATCAAGTTATTGAAATGGTGACTGCATGTAGTTTTCTCCTTAAAGATGGCACTTGCAGGTACAAAGATGCTCAGATGTCTATAGCCTTCAGATGTTTACTTGAAAAGATTCTTCAACAGCAGTTTGATACTGGGTTTCCTCATCTAGCTGAAGATTCTAAAAAACAGTAACGTTACCGTATCAATAGAAAAATATATTCCGCTATTCAATACTATGCCCAAGATATTACACATCTTGACATACACTACACATAGTTGAAAGAGTTTATGTTACAACATATATCCTTTTAAATAAATGAACTATAATAAAAAAATTAAGTTTAATTATAATTATTTAAGAATAATTGATAATCAGAGAGGACCAGCAGAGAAAGTTGAGAATTAAAAGTGCCATATGATAAATCATAAATTCAAAGTACAGTTAAAAGTGAACTACAATCGTAAGTTTTGTGTGATTTCTAGAAAAGAGTAACAACGTCTGAAGGTAAAATAAATTTATTTTAGAAAAAAATAAGCATTTATTGAATCAGTTTCTTAACCATGAAGCTAAAAACTATAGCTCACTCAATCTTATACTGCTAATCCTTAACTTTGAAATTCTCCTTGCTGTCGATTACTAAGATGTCTAAGGGTTTGCTTTAGAATAGGTTTCCACCAACCATCTCAAGTAAT
>PVJN01022918.1:0-26313 GCA_004026805.1 Lasiurus borealis | reverse complement strand
TTTAGGGGCAACTAGGATGGCAGTGGGGGCAGTAAGGGGTGATCAGGACAGCAGTGGGGGAAGTTAGGGGCAATCAGGCAGGCAGGCAGATGAACAGTTAGTTACAAGCCAGTGGTCACGGATTGTGAGATGGGTGTTTGACTGCCATTTTACATCTGATCTTAAACCAGCAAAGAGTCTGACATCCTCAGAGGGTTCTTGGATTGGAGAGGGTGCAGGCTGGGCTGAGAGGATCCTCCCTGCCCCCCATGCGTGAATTTTGTGCACCAGGCCTCTTGTTATAAATAAAAATATTACATAAATGATTAAAAATTATATAAGCATACACAGATATATACACACATGCACACACACACATTCTTTACAAAGTCCTAATATATTTAAAGGCAACATTCAGTCCCATTTGTTATTTTTGCTTTTGTTGCCCTTGCACTACATCAAACGAAAAAGTTTTGCACCATCAACAAAATGAAAAGACAATCTAGTGAATAGAAGAAGATATTTGGAAGTGATCCATCAATAAGGGGCTAATATTCAAAATATATAAGGAACTTAGGCAACTTAACAACAAAAGCAAACAATTGATTTAAAAATGGGCAGGGAACCTGAATAGACATTTCTCCAAAGAGGATATGCCAATGACCAGCAAACATACTAGAGATGTTCAACATCACTAATTGTCAGGGAAATGCAAATCAAAATCATAATGAGACATCACCTCACACTTGTCAGAATGGCTGTCATAAAAACTCACCAGATAACAAGTAATGGCAAGAATGTGGAGAAAAGGGAAACTTTGTACACTGTTGGTGGAATTGTAAATAATGCAATGATTATGGGAAACGCTATGGAGAATCCTCAAAAAATATAACTGCCAAATGATTCAACAATTACACTTACGGATATTTATCCAAAGAAAACAAAAACACTAATCCAAAAAGATATATGGACCCTATGTTCATTTCAGCATTGTTTATACGTAGAGGCCTGGGGCATGAAATTCATGCACTCAGGGGATTGCTCAGCCTAGCCTTTTCCATCTCGCAGTCTTGGAACCCTCTGGGGATATCTGACTGCCTTGCAGGCGGGAGAGGCTCTTACCATTCTTTCTGCGCTTGACAGCCATTACCCCGGCTCAGGTCCTCTGGCTAAGTGGTGCTCCCCCTGTGGTAGCTCACTGATCACCAGAGGGTAGCTCCTGCATTGAGTATCTGCCCCCTGGTGATCAGTGTGCATCATAGAGACCGGTCATGCCACCATTCAGTCAATTTTCATATTGGCCTGTTATTATATAGAGGCCTGGTGCACAAAATTTGTGCACAGGAGGGGAAGGGTCCCCTCAGCCAAGCCTGTACCCTCTCCAATCTGGGATCCCTTGGGATCTAAACTGGCAGTTGGACATTCTTCTCACAATCTTGGACCACTGGCTCCTAACTGCTCACCTGTCTGCCTGCTTGTTTGCCCCTGACTGCCCTGGAGCCTGATCACACCTAACCACCTCTGCATGCTGGCCTGATCGCCCCTCATTGCCACCCCCCCACCAGCCGGTTTGCCCCCCTGCCCCTTCTTCTGGCCTGATCACCTCTAACTCCCTTTTTTCCCCTACCTCCATCCCCCCACCAACCTGGTTACCTCTTAACTGCCCATCTGATGGCCTGCCTGGTTGCCTCAAATGCCCCCATCTGCTGGCCTGGTTGCCCCTACTGCCCCCCTCTTTCAGCCTGGTCACCCCTAACTGCCCTCTCTCTGCCAGCATGGTCAACCCTTATTGCCCCCCCTCCCCCAGTCTGGTTGCCCTACTCAACCTGCTGTTCAGTCGTTTGGTCGCCCCTCATTGCCACCCCTGCGGGCCTGGTCGCCCCACACAACCTGTTGCTCAGTCATGTGGGCTTCTCTCACTAACCCCCCTGCTGTCCTGGTTGCCCATGCAGCCTGTTTGGTCTTCCATTTGGTTGTTTTGATTGCGAAGACTGCTTAGCCTTTTATATATAGATAGATAGCCAATCTATGGAAGCAACATAATTGTCCATAGATAGATGAATGAATAAAGAAGGTATGATTGATACACACACACACACACACACACACACACACACACACACACACACGGTGGGGCAAAAGTAGGTTTACAATTGTTTGTATGGAAAACAATGCAATCACTATCATAATAATAGAAGAATGAACTCCTTTGCTTACTTACACCTGTAAATCTACTTTTTGCCAAACTCTCTACCTGTTTGTGTGTTTTCTCTTTTAAATGTAGCACCTTTATGTCTTAAAAGGACAATTTCTGTGAAGATCTTACCTGACAATTTAATAGAAAACAGAAGAAAATACTCACGTGAGGTGCCCTTTACACTTTCCTTTCTTTTGGCTTGAATGCTCTTTCTCCAAGGATATCTTTCTAACTCATTTCCTCATTTATCTTAAAGCTTTACCTGAATGTGATCTTTCATTGATATCATCACTGGCCCCCTACCTAAAATTTTACCCCCAACTCTCCCATTCCAGCATTTATTTCTCTGTTTCTTGATTCATTTTAATTCCTTAGCATATATAATTGCCTTATTATATTATATATTTAACCTGTTTGTCTTGCTTTATCAATTGCCCACACAAAAATATAATCTCTGTGGGATCAGAAATGTCTGTTAATTTTGTTTATTCCTATATTTTCACGACCTATCACAGTGTCTGGCACATAGTAGTAATCAATAAAAGAAATACCTAACAGCTGTACTATGTACCTATCCCTGGATTAGATGATACTGAAGTAAAAGTAAAGAACATAGGTAGATTCCAGCCCTCATGAAGATGATGGGCTTATAGAGAACACGGACTATTAAAACAAGTTTATCACTGCAAGTACACAAAGGCTGCGAATTCACATGAATTTTTGATGTGCTTATTGGTACTAAGTGGGAAACTCAGAAGAAAATTATGAAGGCATAGTGGTTACTTTTGGTTACTTCTTACCTTGTTTCTTTATCTGAGAACAAAGGTAAGGACACATACTCTAATTTACATACGCTAAAATGATAATGATTAATTTTATTGAGGGAACTGACAGAAACTTTAAAGTAGTGAGAAAATAAAAGTAATTATGTGTGAATAAAAGAATTTCAATAAACTTTTCATGATACCAAGCTTCCCTACCCATAGTAGCCACTGTCTGATAAGCACGGCATTCTGCTGCCTCATAATTGTGCCGAAAGAGCAAGTACACATTTGTTTTTTATAACTCTGCAGGTAGTACATAGAGGAGGATATGCTGTTACTTTATTAATAACAAATAGTAAATAATAAAGTTCATGGCTATATTTACACCGGCTGAGTTTCCAGAATGGTAAATCATGTGAAGAATGTTAAATCTATAGTATGTGTTTAATGTACATTCCAGTTTATTTTTCTCCTAACTGAAATAGTAGCAATTATCTATACTAATAAAATGGTAATATGCTAATTATACCAGATGTCTTCGGGACATCCTTCCTGATAAAGCCGGATCCAGGCAAAGCTGCCCGCAGTCCCAGGCACCTGCAGCTACAGCCAGCCTAGGTGCTTGCATCTGGCTTGGGCTGATCTGCTGGGGTCCCAGGTGCCTGTGGCCAGCCTAGGCAGAGCCTCTTAGGGTCCTGGAGCCGCTAGGGTTCCCAGGTGCTTGCGGCCGGCCAGAGGGAGGGAAGCCCTGGTCCCGGGTGTCTGCGGCCCACCAGAAGGAGGGAAGCCCGGGTCCTGGATGCGGGAGGCTGAGGCAAAGGCATTTAGGGCTTGTAAGGGTGGCAGGGGAACAGTTAGGGGTGATCATGCCAGCAGGGGAGCATTTAGGGGCCAGCAAGCATAATGGTTAGGGGTGATCAGGCAGACAGGTGAGCGGTTAGGAGCCAGCAGTCATCCTGAATTGTGAGAGGGATGTCCAACTGCAGGTTGCGGGATTGGGCCTAAACCCGTAGTTGGACATCCCCTGAGGGATCCTGGATTGGAGAGGATGCAGCTCTAACTTACACTTAAAAAAAAAAACAAAACTATCGTCCTTAATACCTACTTACATTTTTCCTATCTTTGAGCCCTGCTTTTTCCATTTTTCTCTATCTAAAATGCCTTCTCCTGGGCTTTTAGTCAAATTATATCTCTCTACAGACACTAGCTGACCAATGTAAAGGAACTAATTTGTAGTGAACTCTTCTCCTAAATACAGGCTGCTTTCAGTTATACACCCTCATTCAACTGCCGTTCAATACTATGGTGTTAGATAAAATTCTCACATTTTCTATAACTTGAAACTGAGTATTATGGAGTTTGTAAGTTTCTTCTAGGATACACGCTTGTAAGCTGGAATTCCGATCCTAAATTTTAATTGGAAGTGATAGCTGTCCTTATTACAATTCCATTGCTTCTCCTACACATTCTATCTCCAACTGATCTAGAATTGCTTTGAAGTGTTTCTGACTTGCTACTGATTGAATGGAATTTACAATAGATAAATACCAATATTATCAAGGCTTCCATGTGGTAGATAGGGTTGGAATGTAGAGAAAACAGGCTAGGAGTAGGTGTTAACCACTTATTTTTAGTTTCTTGATTGAAAGCTGCTTTTCCATAGCTCATATTTATACATCTGACAAATACTTATGGAGTGTTTATTGTGTGCCTGGCACTAAACTAGACCCTGGATATGGAATGCCAAGCAAAATTATGTGACCTCATTAGGTGTACAACCTAATGGGGGAGAGAGATAATAAACACATACCCAGTAACCACATGAATTATTCAAACTTTCATAAATGCCTACAAGACTAAAATAATGGATGTTCTGTTTCAGGAAAAATAGCCAGTTGTGGCCTCTTAGGGAGAGTAGAAGAAACAATAATGTGGGAGCTGCAGAACTCTCTCCAGAGAACTGAGTCTAAACTTCTGTCATACCAGGTGTCTGTTAACAAGTGGGATTTGGATGGCTCATCTCTGCCCACTGTGGGACCAAACTAACCAGGCTTTCTAATCCATTGTAAACATTTGGTACTCAGATTCTCATTATTTAGTTTTATAATGATTAAGAGGAAAAGAAGGAAGGAAAAGTGAAAGAGGTTAGAAGATTACTCTTTCAAAGGCTGCAAAACAATTTAAGAATGTCATTTCCACTTGGCCAGAGTGGCTCTGGAAAAGCATCAATCTCTGAACCAGATGGCCATAGTTCGATTCCCTGTCAGAGCACAGGCCTGGGGTTGTTGGCTCAGTCCTTAGTAGGAGGCATGCAGCAGGCAGCCGATTAGTATTTTTCTCTCATCTTTGATGTTTCTATCTGTTCCTCTCCCTTCCTCTCTGAAATAAATAAAAATATATATATTTTTAAAAAATAATGTCATTCCCTAATTTTTATGTAGTGTGAATTTTCCTAATCATTAGAAATAGATGGTAACAAAATTTATTCAAAATCCTTTAACTGATATTTAAGAGACCTACTGCTTATTAGGTCCTGTGGTAAGGACTAGAGTTGCAATAGTGAATAAGACACAACCACTGCGCCCAAGTTTACAGTCTTTGGTGAAGGTCAGGTAGGTAGGTACAATGTAGTGTGATGATAATTAGGACAAGATGAAGCCCAGAACATCAGAATCTGGAAGAGATCATGTCTATCTAAGACCTCAGAAATGTATGTGTACAAGCAGGTCAGTAGAATTTTCAAATTCGCCAAGAGCAAATAATTCCTTATCATAGTGGAGAGTATTTTGAAAATATAATTCTTAATGTTTATCTAAATTCTAGTTTTGTTCATTTTCTTGACTAGCTCTTCAATTTTCATATAAGAAGATTTTTTAAAATTAAATATTTATTATTCAGATTATTACATTTATTTCTCTTTTTCCCCTCCATAGCTGCCCTCCACCCGACTCCCAACCCTCCCTCTAACCTTACCTCCCCCCCATTGACCTCATCCATAGGTGTGTGATTTTTGTCCAGTCTCTCCCTGTACACCCCCCACCCCTATTCCCCTGAGAATTATCAGTCCACTCCCTTTCTATGCTCCTGATTCTATCATATTCACCAGTTTATTCTGTTCATCAAATTTTTAATTCACTTAATTTTTAGATTCACTTGTTGATAGATATGTATTTATTATTCATAATTTTTTATCTTTTACCTTTTTCTTCCTCCTCTTCTAAAAGAGTACCTTTCAGCATTTCATATAATACTGGTTTGGAATTGATGAACTCCTTTAGCTTTTTCTTATCTCTGAAGCTCTTTATCTGCCCTTCAATTCTGAATGATGGCTTTGCTGGATAGAGTGTTCTTGGTTGTAGGTTCCTGCTATTCATCACGTTGAATATTTCTTGTCACTCCTGTCTGGCCTGCATCATTTCTGTTGAGAAATCAGCTGACAGTTGTATGGATGCTCCCTTGTAGGTAATGAACTGTTTTTCTCTTGCTGATTTTAATATCTTCTCTTTGTCTTTTGCTCTTGGTATTTTAATTATGATGTGTCTTGGTGTGGTCCTCTTTGGATTCCTTTTATGTGGGGTTCTGTGTGCTTCCTGAACTTGTAAGTCTATTTCTTTTACCAGATATGGGAAGTTTTCAGTCATTATTTCTTTAAATAGGTTTTCAGTATCTTGCTCTCTCTCTTCTTCTGGCACCTCCACAATTCTAATGTTGGTACGCTTGAGGCTGTCCCAGAGGCTCCTTACATTATCTTCATATTTTTGGATTCTTTTTTCTTCTTGCTTTTCCAGTTGAGTGTTTTCTGCTTCTTTATATTTCAAATTTTTGACTTGATTCTTACCTTCCTCTAGTCTGCTGTTAGGTCTCTGTATAATATTTTTTATTTCAGTCAGTGTATGTTTAATTTCTATTTGGTCCTTTTCCATCTCTAGTTGGATCTTTTCCATCTCCAGTTGGTCCTTTTTTATCTCCTCTTGGGTCTCGCTAACTTTATCCATCTTTTCTAGGATATTCTTGAAAGGGCGGGGGAGAGACAGAGAAACATTTATGTGACAGAGTCATATCAACTGTTTGCCTCCTGAATGCGCCCCAACCAGGGCCAAGGATCATGCCTGCAATCATA
Source organism: Lasiurus borealis (assembly GCA_004026805.1). Classification (NCBI taxonomy): domain Eukaryota; kingdom Metazoa; phylum Chordata; class Mammalia; order Chiroptera; family Vespertilionidae; genus Lasiurus; species Lasiurus borealis. The sequence continues at coordinate 19,253 of PVJN01022918.1, read as the reverse complement.
TGCCTGCAATTAATATGTGCCTTTGACTCAAATGAAACCCAGGACTCTTCAGTTTGTGGGTTATTGCTCTATCCATTGAATTGAAGCAAACTGTGTCTGGAATAACTCTTTAATGATTATGACCTAAATATCAGTTTTTGCTTAATATAAAATAATAAATTTGATAAATGTCTTCTTGTTTTAAAGTATGCTGGGTCTGTCACACATGCCTTAAACTGTAGCATGTTTACATCTTTATGTAAGCTGTATGTAAATTTTTGTTTTGTTTTTCCAGGTTGTTGTTTTTTTTCTTTATTTTTTAGACTATTTTTTATAGCAATTTGGGTTTATAGTAAAAATAACAGGAAAGTATGTTAACATATTTTTAGCACTTTTATGTTGTTAGCTCTATGAAAGTAAGGTGTATTCCAGTTTATCTTTTAGCATATCATAGGACCAAGTACAGCACTTTGCATGTAATAGCTGCTCATTACGTATAATTTATTTAGTGAATAAATTAGTGTGTACTAGGTTGAATAGATTTGCAATCCTAAATTGTTCTTGTCATCATTTCACTCTGCATAATTAAAGATGTTTTACTAAAATGATTAAAATGTGCTATTGAATTATCATAGTAGATTCTAAAGCACTAGGGTGAAAGAGACTGTGGCTGTACCCCTATGTGGAAACAGGAGGATGAGTTTCTCAATGTTGGGTATAGATGGTAGATTTTATTAGTATGTACAACTCAAGTAAATTGACTTCTCTTAGGAAGGTTAGATTTATGATTTCCATATGGCACTCTATAACTTTTCTTTTACTGCTTTCTGCCAACTAATAATTTTCCCTACTATAAAATAACTAGAGGCTTGGTGCACAAATTTGTACACCACTGGGGTCCCTTGGTCTGACCTCCAGGATTGGGCTGAAACTATCTCTTCATCATCCCCTGAGGGATCCTGGATTGCAAGAGATTGCAGGGCAGGCTGTGGGACCCCACCAGTGTACATTCGAGTCTGGGGAGGCACATGGGAGTTTGACCAGTTGGGGAGGAACTGCAGGAGGGCTCCAGGGCTTGTCTGGCCCATCTTACTCAATCCTGATCAGCTGGACCCCAGCAGCAAGCTAAACTACTAGTTAGAGGATCTGGCCCCTGGCAGTCAGTGCATGTCATAGCAACTGGTCCAGTCAGTTTATCGTCTATCCCGTGGTGGTTAGTGCACTTTATAGCAAGCAGTTAAACAGTCCTAGCATATCATTAGCATAATATGCTTTGATTGGTTGAATGGATTACCAGATACTTAACATATTAGGCTTTTATTATATAGAACTAGAGGCCCAGCACATGAAGTTCATGCATGGGTGGGTTCCTAGGTCTGGCTAGTGATCAGGCCCAATCAGGGCCTTCCAGCTGCCAGCTGGGACCTTCCTTTTGGCTTCCAGATGGGGAATTCCTTCCTGCCAGCTGCTGGCTACCAGCTGTTGGACAGGGTCTGTCGGCCAGAGGAAGCATCCTGGGGAGGTTGTTCTGCTGCATGAGGTTGGCTGTTGGAGTACACTGACCACCAGCGGTCAGCTCCTGCATTGAAGGTATTCCTCCTGGTGGTCAGTGCATGTTATGGCTACTGATTGTTCCAGTTATTCCTGTTATTCTGATCATTTTGGCATTCGGTCAATTAGGCTTTTATCTATATAGACTAGAGGCCCGGTGCACAAATTTTTGCACGGGTAAGGTCCTTAGGCCTGGCCAGTGATCAGGGCCGATTTGTGAGGCTACCAGTAGGGCATTTGAGGCCCCTGTTCTCACCTGCCTTTGTTGGTCTGGTGACGCCCACTCACTGGCCTCGCTCCCCACTGCCACCACCATTCACCTCCCTCTGAAGATTATAGTACTACCAGTTACCCTGTGAATTGTTACAAAATATTTCTTTATATTGATATGTTATGTTTTCTTATATCATTTTTCTACCATTGGACATTTAGGTTGCTTTTAATTTTTTTCTATCACAAAAATTATCATTTTACCATATTTTTGTTGTTGTTTTCAGTTATGTAAGATAGATTTCTAGAGCTAATTAATGGCTACAGGTTTTGTACTTTAAGTTCTTGATACATATTACTCAGTAGTTTTCCAGAAATATTTTTGGAATTCATGCACTCATCAGAAATGTATAAAAAGGGTGTTCTATTGAACCATCATCAACATTGATTATTACCTTTATATATTGTTAAGCAAGCATTAGACATACTGATTTCAATATATTACTGTCATTCACTATGCTGAAAAAAGGTATATAAATTAAACACTTCAGTTTGTTTTCAGAAAGAATTATGAAATATTTTTAAGTGTCACAATAGTGTGGAAGCTGCATGTTACATTACAGTTTTCACCTACATGCAAATGTATTTCAGGTCTAATTGTAAATTCTGCATATTTTTGCTCAAGCTGGACTTACGTTTTCTGTATTGATACTCACTTCATTTTCAGTTTTCCAAAAGTGTTTGGTGTGGCTTTAACATTCCCTCTTGTAACAGGCAATGTAATTTCTATTTGCTGTTGTAACTAAAGTTAATGAACATTCCAAAATTACTTTATTTATTTATACTTTTGTGTGTGTGTGTGTGTGTGGACTTCTCTACAAAAGCAACTTTCTTCCTCACCAATATAATAAACTGAGTACAGATGAATCTGAGTGGTTTCATTTTAGAGATTACTAGTCATATGTGTATTAGGAAGGCAATAGTCTTGGACAAATACCAAAAAAAAAAAAAAATCATTTTAAAGTGTTTGCCTCGTTCTCTAGTAAAAGCATTTTCGTTTCAGAGGCCATGGTGAGTCTTAGTCCCTCGCTTGTGCTTGTCTTAATAACACTGTGAGAGGCTCTATGTATATATATTCACACACATGAATTTAAGGTAATTTTAAATATCCTCTGGAGAAGATATAGGTATAAAATAACTCATCTCTTAAATCTGCAGTATTTCCTATTTCACTGCAGAAATTGTCTCAGCATAAAACTGATTCTATTTAGGAAATGAATTTTTACTTTTATATTTGTTTTGCTTTCAGGTACCTGATAAATCTCATCTTTTTGTGTCCTATAGCTGCACAGGTATGTATATGAATTACCTATAGTTACATAAATCTGTGTATTAACTGACATGTTATATTTTTGTGTATTAAAATTATTTACAGATTTCATAATGTGAAAATGTTAATTTTTGAGTCCTTGTAAATATTGACAGCTTCAAAGGATAGTACATTTTATATACACCTTGCGCTTCACTCTGTTGTAAGAAGCAAAGAAATATTTCTAAGATTTGATGAGGCAGAATAATTTTAATTACAAAGTATTCAGCTGGTGAAGCACTAGAGAATGTTTTTATGGAACTGTACTATTAAAGCCAAATTATGGGGTCAAATTATTGCAGAACTATCATTTTAGACATTATAGTTTTATTTTCAAACTTTTTCTGCTTTAGAGTTTTTATTCTCTGGTCATTGCTGTAGGTAAGGAGTGGCTGCAAATGTACTGTCTGCTGCACTGTCTCAAGCAGAAGGGAAATGGAAAAAGATGTTTGCACCTGTTTAAAATCTCTGCCGTACGGATGTTGAGGTTCCTGGGCAACAGGCAGGAATTCTCAGAAGCTAGCTTGCACCTGCTCAATTGTGGATTGCAGCTGTGTCTTATGAGTGAGCGCACAGAGAAGCATGTCAGCAGTTTGCTTGTAGCTGTTACGTATTTTGTATACTCTGAGTTTGAAAGATTCTTACTAGGTTTAGATCTAGAACTATTATATTGATTACTTGTAAAACGCACTGATTTTAGCTCTCAATTATTTTCTCCAAATCTGTAATTTTGAGTCTCAAATATATTTTTGGTTAACTTTTCTAGATTATATGTATATTAATTTCTTTAAAGGATACCTGTGGAAAGGAGGTCTCTTCAGTTAAGTAGGTTGCTAATAATTGTTATCCTGGTAGACACATTTTGTGTTTGGCTCAATTTCATCATGTTGGCAACCCCACTATGTGAGGCTGGATGTAGTTATTGATCCATTTAGCTGAACAGATTTGAAAGCATTTGGCTATTAGTGGACACATGGGGCATATTCAGAAAATTTAAGGGTATATTGTAAGATGAATTCTAGATTTGGGCATGTATCTCTGTTGCAGTAAGTGAGAAAGAAGAAAAAGTGAAAATTAAATAGCATTCTTAGAAAAGGGGATATAGTTCAGAAATAGTTTTTAAGGCTGGAACATTATTCTTTACTTGCATCAAATTCTAGGCACTTGGTATTTTCTCAAGTGCTGTCAGTGATATTTTTTAGTTAATAGCTCAGTATATTTTCTGATAAATATCTATATTTTAATATAAACAAGCTATTATAGACTATATTTCATATTAGTTAATTTTTATAAAGTCACTATAAAAGGCTGCAACTCAATATAAAAAGTATAGTTAAATAATGTATTTAATAATCCCAAATACCCCATATTGAAAATTTATGCAAATGACACACATTAATCTCATTAACATATTAAAATGCTGAGGGATTTCTATCTGTATTTAGTAACAAAGTTTTAGAGCTGGTATATCTTTTTCATTTCTTGATCCATTTAAATCTGTTTTTAAAAATAAATCGCCATAATATAAATTTAACTAACATCTTTGGAAGTAGGAAAAATAGGTGCTGAGGTAAGTAGAGATTGCCCACAGTCTCTCTTTTTTTAAAAAATTAAATCTTTTTAATTCAGATTATTACATTTTTCTCTTTTTTCCCCTCCATAGCTCCCCTCCACCCAGCTCCCACCCCTCCCTCTACCCTTACCTCCCCCCATTGATGAGTCCATAGGTGTATGATTTTTATCCAGTCACTCCCTGTACACCCCCTTTCTGTGCTCCTGATTCTATCATATTCACCAGTTTATTCTGTTCATCAATTTTTAATTCACTTAATTTTTAGATTCACTTGTTGATAAATATGTATTTGTTATTCATAATTTTTTATCTTTTACTTTTTTCTTCTTCCTCTTCTAAAAGAGTACCTTTCAGCATTTCATATAATACTGGTTTGGAGTTGATGAGCTCCTATAGCTTTTTATTTTCTGTGAAGCTCTTTATCTGCCCTTCAATTCTGAATGATAGCTTTGCTGCATAGAGTATTCTTGGTTGGAAGGTCTTGCTATTCATCACGTTGAATATTTTTTGCCACTCCCATCTGGCCTGCATCGTTTCTGTTGAGAAATCAGCTGACAGTCGTATGGGTGCTCCCTTGTAGGTAATGAACTGTTTTTCTCTTGCTGCTTTTAATATTCTCTCTTTGTCTTTTGCTCTTGGTATTTTAATTATAATGTGTCTTGGTGTGGTCCTCTTTGGATTCCTTTTATGTAGGGTTCTTTGTGCTTCCTGGACTTGTAAATCTATTTCTTTTACCAGATGTGGGAAGTTTTGAGTCATTATTTCTTTAAGTAGGTTTTCAGTATCTTGCTCTCTCTCTTCTCCTGGCACCCCCACAATTCTGATGGTGGTACGCTTGAGGCTGTTCCAGAGGCTCCTTACATTATCCTCACATTTTTGGATTCTTTTTTCTTCTTGCTTTTCCAGTTGAGTGTTTTCTGCTTCTTTATATTTCAAATTTTTAACTTGATTCTTGCCTTCCTCTGGTCTACTGTTAGGTCTCTGTATAATATTTTTTATTTCAGTCAGTGTTTGTTTAATTTCTATTTGGTCCTTTATCATCTCTAGTTGGTCCTTTTCCATCTCTAGTTGGATCTTTTGCATCTCTGGTCGGTCCTTTTTCATCTCCTCTTGGGACTCGCTAAATTTATCCATCTTTTCTAGCATATTCTTGAAAAACCTTATAAGCATGGTTTTGAACGCTATTTCCAGTCGTTTGTTTTCCTCCATTTATTTTGTTTGTGATCCCTTCCCTTGTCTTGGCATTTTCACTATGCTGGGAGAACTTCTGTGTTGGATTCAGCCTTATGATACCAGACTTGAAAATTTGCAGAAGCCTCTCTGTTGAGCTTGGGATGGGTGGAGTCTCAGGGCTTAAGGGACTGACTTGCGTTTCAGTCGGCCCCACCCTCCACAGCCCCTGAGTCTCATGTGACTGGTTAATGGCTGGCGTGATCCCTGTGCTCATGCTCTCTTGCAGTGCCTCTAGACTGCTGCCTTTCCTGCTCCCCTGTGCTCCGGGACCACACGAGTCTGGGGCCCCAGGATTTTGCTTAAAACTGGGGTCCAGTGGAGTCAGAAGTGGCACAGCTGGGAGGGTCTGTCTCCATCCTACTCCCAAAAGCCAGTGGCACAATCAACAGTCGGTACTCTGTGTGAAACGCCTTGTGCGCCACCAGAGTTCTGATGTTTTGTGACTCCCCTAAACCTCCATTAACCTCTCCGCCTTCACATCCAAACTCCCCCTGAATGAGTTTCGGCTGGATCTAGGGTTCAATGTCGTAGGGCAAGGAGTTCAATGTCTTTAAGAGTCTCCATCTCCCTTCCGCCAGAGAAAGCCAGCCAGGTTCGCTGTCACCTGCTCTCTTCAAGCGCGCGGCTCCATACCTCAGCTTTTTACAGCTCCTCTGGGTCTCTGTCAGCCCTTCTCTTTCCTTCTAGTTGTAGAATTTCCACTCTGCCAGCTTTCCTGTGGTTCTGGATGATGTCCGTTTCGTCTTTTAGTTGTAGTTTTGAAATTGTTGTGCGAGGCAGCAGTATAGTTGTTTACCTATGCCGCCGTCTTGGATTCTCTGCCCACAGTCTCTTAATATAATTCTTTGTACATAGTAGGTGGTCAATAAATTTTAAATGAATCTATACATGAATAAAATATGTCTGGATTATATTAAAAATAGAGGGATAGAGAGTCCTAGAAACTTGTTCCTCATTAAATATTTTGAATGGGTTTTTATGATGATCCTTTAGGTCTCATAATGCTGATTTGACAGAGATGAGACTACTGATAAATTCTTTCCTTAAAGTGAGAAATGACTACGTAAGAATTGATCCTCATTATCATGCAGAATCAACATCACACTATTTGCAATATGTTTTATAGTAATTTTTGCTGACTATGTGAAAAGTCTTTATATTATTCTTATTCTATACACAGTGCTGAGATATTTAATGACTAAGTTTAATTGAACTTGTCAATTTGGAAATAAGTTGTAGCATAGGAATAAACTAATCACCTATGTTATATGATTAATGCTGTAAATTTCTGAACAATCGCTATTCTCTTCAATCTCAATCCTCCCACCCCTCTCTCCCTTCCTTCCTCCCTCTACCCCTCCTTCTTCTTTCTCCCGTGCTCATACACCCATATCTACCTTCCTGAAACACACAGAAAAATGTATGTTGACTCCTTTGGGTCAAGTGAAATCAGGTCATATTAAAAATATGTGACTGTTTTGGTAAACAGAAGTAATGAACCCTGTGTTTACTGTATACATGTTTATAATTATGGTTTCTATTATTTACTAAATTTTAACTGTAAATAGATAAGAGATAAAGTTAAGAATAAGTAACGTCAAAATAGGGTAATTAAGACCTGATTTTGATAGGGTACTCTAAAGTTCCATTTTGTGTGGCATGAGTCAGTCACATACGAATGGCAGCAATTGCATGAGTCAATATCTATTATATCAAACCATCTTGGTTAGGCTCCTCAAATTTTGGTACCATTGGTTGATGATATTTATGAGTGCTGATAGGCTTGGAAGGACCTTTCCACTGGGACCAGTTTTTCACCCATTGTTGTCAACTAAGAAAAAAGGAAAACCGGTCCCAGTGGAAAGGCCAAAATCAAGGACATTATTACTATTATTATTAGAACTTTAGTATGGTAGATTAAACTACACTTCTCTGTTGATCTCACCATTAGAAACTAAGAGACAAGACAAGAACATGTATTAGCTAGAATATTAAACCAGTAATAGTCTTCAATGACTTCTTCCAGAAATTATAGTATGGAAATCACAAGGAGAATAAATCACCAAGCTCCAGAATTCCTGGGCACAATTGAAGAATTTTCTGTGATTTAAGGGTTAAGGAAATAAAGTAAGAAGATCTACATTTATTTAGAGCATAGTATGTCTAGATATAATTTTTTTCATTCTTCCTTTCCCTCCTCCTCCCCTCCTCATTCCTTTTGTTTCTTTTATTCCACACAGTAAATGAACCCCTACCATTTGTCTGACACAGTTCTAGGCTAATAATAAAACAAAATTCTTGCTGGCCCAGTTGGTGAGTGTTGTCTTGATACGCCAAGGTTGCGGGTTTGATCCAAAGTCAGGGCACATAAAAAAAATCAACCTATAAATGCATAAATATGTGGAACAACAAATTGATGTTTCTTTCTTTCTTCCTCTCTTTCTCAAATCAATAAAAATAAGTAGGGAAATAAATAAATAAATAAATATATAAAGCAAAGTGACTGCCTTCAGAGAGCATAAAGGTTAATAGGAGACAAGAGTATATAAAAAAAGATTGTTTTGGCCTCACCACTTATTATTAGTATAGACTCAGTCAAGTTACCTAACCTTTCTGTTCCTTTGATAGATCATTTTTAAAATTGGAGAAATTATAGTATCTACCTTATATACTGTTATGTTGAGTTAGATATAATACAATACAGGTAAAATTCTTAGTTTGATGCTTGGCACATAGCAAGTGCTCAAGAAATCTTAGTGACACTACCTTGTGTTACCACTATCTTCACTGCTATCACTTAATTACTAAAGAAAGACTAATTGCCCAAAAGCAGGGTATCCTGGTCTGAGCACGGTCACATTGATTATCTTAAAGGTTCTATCCAAAGTTACCTCTGCTTCTAGAGCTTGAAGAGATTCTGAAAATCATAGAGCATTAGAACTTGAAGGGCCTTATGGTCCTCTATCTAACATCTTTATTTCATTCATGGTAAGAAAATAAACTCAGAAAAGTTCATGTACTTGTCATGACTATATAGTCTCTTAGGATTTGAATCCAGCGTTCTAGATCCTTGCTCTAGTATGAGATAACTCATGTGTAAAAATATTACAGTTAAACATTTTTTCCTACTAGTGATTGGAGAGTTGATTGCTTATCTCCAGGACATAAATGGATTATTTCAAGTTGCTGTAACACTAACCTTATACAAGGTATCACTGTACTGAATCTAAAAGACATTCAGGTATTCTTATAGTGGGATTAATTTGATATAAATTGATTGAAGCCTCTTAGTTTGTGTTTGTGAATAACTAGTTTCTTTATAAGGAGAATAAACTGAGTCAGGTTTAGCAAGACATTACTAAATGATTTCAGAGGCTTTAAAGGAGACTGTGCATACCTAAATAAATCAGCATCTTGAAGGCCTCGGATATATGAACTCTAAATCTCATATGAGTTTGAATTTAAAATCTTTGATGTCCAAATGAGTTGCATTGAAATCCCAGTTCCACAATGTAGTAGCTATGTTACCAAATTAGGGTTGCCTAACCTTACTAAGCCTCAAGTTTTCTTGTCCAAAATATGTTGGTAATAATGTCTACCTTTTTAACAATGGATATAAGGACTAAAGTAGATTAAGTATACAAAATATTTAGTGCATTACATCCACTACACATTACTTGTCTCCTCTTTATGTTAATACTAGAGGCCTGGTGCACAAAAATTCATGCACTCAGGGGATAGGGGTTTCTCAGCCCGGCCTGTGCCCTCTCTCAGTTTGTGACCCCTCAGGGGATGTTTAATTGATGATTTAGGCCCACTCCCTGCGGGACTGGGCCTAAGCTGGAAGTCCAACATCTTTCTGGCAGCCTGAGAGCCCTTGAGGGATGTCCGACTAATGGCTTTGGTCTGCTCCCCCACTGTTAGTCAGACATCCTCAGTGGTGCCGCAGAAGTGGGAAGGCTCCTGCCACCACCACTATGCTGGCTAGCCATGAATCAGTTTCTGGCAGAGTGATGCTTCCCCTGTGGAAGTACACTGAACACCACGGGGAAGTTCTTGCATTGAGTGCCTGGCCCCTGGTGGTCAGTGAGTGTCATAGCGACCGTTCATTCCACTCTTAAGGTCAACTTGCATATTTCCCTTTTATTATGTAGTATATAAAGATTGTTATGAAAGGTACTATAAGAATTTGGAGGAAATGTGAGATCCACCCATTAAGAAAGTTAATTTTGGCAAAGTTATGTTTTTGATGATAATAGTTGAGTAACTCATCTCAGTTCAGTGTAGACTCACCATTTCTGTTTATGCATACTACTTTCTGTGGAAGGTTAGGTCTATTTAAAGATACATTTAAGATGAGGATAATCACATCTACTAGAATGTCCAATGGTTTTAGAAATGTACTTTGCAATAGAAGGGCTTTTGATACAACTTCCAGTAACTATCATCTCTTCTGTTGAAAGTCTGGCACCCAATCTTCTGTAAACAATGAAGAATCCATACTTTCCAATTAATCTATGTATTCTTCCATGCATCCTATTTAACTTAAGGTGGTTCTGTTGGCAAGGTTGTTGCAGTCTAAGCAGCCCCAGTTGTGATGTTGATTAGTTGGCATTTAGTAGCTGATGGTTTACTTTTGTGAGAAAATTAGGGTAGTAAAATGTCCTGATATCCTCCTCTGCAAAATACCTCAACAGTAGAAAAGTAGATTTGTAAATTTGTATGTATTATTTTCCCTAATTATATTGAATAAAAACTAGATGATCTTTTTTTAAAATCTATTTTATTGACTTTTGTTTAAAATATATTTTTATTGATTTTTCAAAGAAAGGAAGGGAGAGGGATAGAAAGTCAGAAACATCAATGAGAGAGAGACATCAGTCAGCTGCCTCCTGCACACCCCCTACTGGAATCGAACCTGGGACCTTTCAGTCCGCAGGCCGACGCTCTATCCACTGAGTCAAACTGATCTCGGCTATTTTATTGACTTTTTAAAGAGAGGGAGAAGGATAGAGAGTTAGAAACATCAATGAGAGAGAAACATAGATCCACCGCCTCCTGCATACCCCACTACTGGGGATGTACTCGCAACCAAAGTACATGCCCTTACCCCGAATTGAACCTGGGTTCCTTCAGTCCACAGGCAGATGCTCAATCCACTGAGTCAAACCAGTTAGGGCAGAACCAAATATCAACAGTACAATGTTTGAAATTTCTTTTGAGAGCCAAACTTTTTAAACTTAAAATTTTTCTAACGCTACTTCAAAATAGACTTACCCAGGCCATGGTGAGTCGAGGTGCCACACTCAAGGGACCAAAGAGCTGCATGTGGCTTGTGAACTGCAGTTTGCTGACTACAGGGTTAGGGAAAAACTAGATGATCTTAATTATAGTAAAAACTAGATGATCATAATTATGGTAAACCATTTTTATTTATTTTTTCCTAGAGGTGCAGTGTACAAAATTCATGCACAGGGGTATATCCCTTACCTCAGCTTGCACCCTCTCCAATCTGAGACATCCTTCTCGTAATCCAGGACTGCTGGCTCCATTTGTCTGCCTACCTGCCTACCTACCTGATTGCCCCCAACTGCTTCTGCCTGCCAGCCTCATTACCCCCTAACCACTCCCCTGCCAGCCTGATCAACACCTAACTACTCCCCTGATGGCCCAAGTGCCCCTAACTGCCCTCCCCTGCTGGCCTGATCACCCTGAACTGCCCTCCCTTGCCAGCCTGGTCACCCCTAACTGTCCTCCCCTGCAGTCCTGGTCGCCCCCACTGCCCACCCTTGCCAGCCTGGTTGCCCCTAACTTCCATTCCCTGCTGGTCCAGTCACCCCTAACTGCCTTCGCTTGCTGGCCTGGTCCCCCCAAACTGTCCTCCCCTGCATGCCTGGTCGCTCCCAGCTGTCCTCCTCTACTGGCCTGGTTGCCCCTAATTGCCCTCCTCTTTAGGCCTGATCACCCCCAACTGACGTCCCTTGTAGGCCTGGTCCCTCCCAACTGCCCTCCCCTGTGGCCTGATCACCCACAAATGTCCTACGCTGCTGGCCATCTTGTGTCCACATTAGGTGAGAAAAGTGGAACAGGAGAGAATAAGCAATTTGTTCAAAATCACACAGCTAGTAAATGTTCAGTGCTAATTCTATTTAAACCCAGAATTCCTTGCCACATTTTTAATAGATAAGCTGCATCACAATTCAGTCAAAAGTCTAAAAAGTACTTTGAGCATCTAAGGATTCTTTTGGTCACCAGTGCTTGTGCCAAAGGACATTTTATCTATCAAAAATGATTCATTATACCATTGCATAAGAACCCAACATTTACTGCCTCTATCTTCACTCCTGATATAAATATAATCTTCACCTGAGGATATGTCTATGTATTTGAGAGAGAGAGAGAAAGAAAGAGAGAGAGAGAGAGAAACATCATTGTTAGCCAGTGATTGAACCCTCAACCTATGTGTGTGTGCTGAGCAGAAACTGAACCCACAACCTTCTTGGTGTATAAGGGATGACACTCCAACCAACTGAGCCACCTCGCCGGGCATTTACTCCTGATATTTTGCTGACCATTGTCTTGAAGTCTTAGTGTTTTAGCTCTCCAGCACTGCTGAAGCTTTTAAGAATGCTGAACATAGACTTCATGTATTATTCTGGCCTCAATTTGTGTAGATGGCATGAAGAGCCAAGTCATGCCCAGGGTCTGCTACTAAGCATGTGTGTGCTTTGCTCTCCTTTTCTCTCCTTCCTTTCCCTCATCTTTTAACAGGCAGTTTGTGATTTCTTTTTTCCTTCTGCAGTCTTTCCATGAGTGATAAACATGAAGCAGCTAGGTGTGAAGATTGACAGTATAGGGACTGTCTGCTTATATGCTCCTGTAGGTGTTTACTGTAAATGAGCCACACCCTCATTGTTACTCAATCACACCAAAGAGCAAGGGGCGCTGTGTACCTTATTTAACTTTCCTACCTCACTAATCGAACAATTTGTTTTTAACTTTGAAGTTTGAAAGCAGAACTTGTTCATGACCCATTTTTGCTAATAATTCTCTTAAGTAACCCTTGTACTCATTTATAAGTTTTTCACCCACTGTCTGTGTAGCCTGGTTTAAAAATTTTATATATGTACTTTTAAAAAATTGATTAGTTGGAAAGCTGCCCATTCCTCTGTGCTGTATAATAAGGATTTAAAAACTGCACACTGAATTCTGTATAGTGTAATTAAAACTGACCCACATTTGGACCTGAGTACACCAGGACTTAGCCAAACTTGCCATGAGCTGAGTTCTGGTGGCAGATGGGAACTAATGAGGACACACTCCACTCCAGAATTTCCCAGCTGCTTGGCCCCTTTTTGTACAAACAAGGTTTGGAGCGAAGTCCAGATCCCAAGAGCATGTTCTGTAAATGTGCTGTACCCAGTGATTTGGGAAATGTTCTCACGAAATCAGGCTGTTTCAAGATAATCCTTAAAACCTCAGCTACTGTCAGATTTTAAACATGAAAATTCAAAGGGGCCATTTATGCTCTCTCCAATCAATTTTTAATTTTAAAGTGAATTAAAATTACAGTTTTTGTCTTTCTTTCTCTGTTACTAGGGATAAATGATCATTTATATCCAAACTTGGAGATTTACAGGTGGTTGGTCCAGGATAGACTAGGTCTCCTTACAACCTATGGATCTCTTCAACTGGTTTGATGTCCTGGGACTATTCAGGCAGATGTAATTGAATCAGTTTGAAGCAGCTGTAGCTGGCATGTGGTCTCTCAGATTGCTAGCACCTGCTTGTTTTTTTTTTTTTTTTGCAACTCATTGAAGTGAGAAAAGTGCCAAAACCAGCATTGGTCTTGGAGCAGATAAAGCACTTTAGATCCTATATTTCATTCTCCTTCCAATCTAGCCACATCATCATTGATGCTTGAATTAATAAAACTTATTTTCATGATTGTGGCTGAGGTATACTTTTCCTTCTCATTCTTCTCAGTATTGAGATCCTGAGAGTCCTCACCATGCTAGTTCAAAAAAATAAGGGAATATAATGTGATCAGGTGGCTTTGGGGCTCTCTTATCGTTATACAACTGGGTAGCCTGTGGTTTGCAGAATCATTTAAATGAACACACCAAATTTATTTGCTGTTCCAGCACAGTCTTATTGGCCCAGAGAATGAGCAGTTAATGTATAACAAACTAAGAGCTGCTCTGGAATATGATAAATACATTTGCTTAGCAGGCAGAATGTAAAATGTAATTCTGAAATAATCGGCATACATTTCTTCAACACTTACTATGTGCAAGAAGATGCAAGAAGATGCAGTCTGTTAAAAACAGATAAAAATTAGGACATAATGAACATAAAGTATGCCTTAAAAGACATAAATTTAGAACTTTAAAAAGGTTTATATACGTTTACAATACTTGTTTACCTTATCTTTTCTTTGTTCCACTATTTTATTTGGCAGGCATCTATTTAATTCTTAAATACTACTAATTTCCTAATGTTTAATTTGAGCCTGGAGATGATAAAGACAACATATTTACACCTCCTTGGGTTGTTCAGTTGGTTAGAGCATCATCCTTTATGCTGAGATTGTGGGTTTCATCTCCAGTCAGGGCACTTAAAAGAAGCAACCAATAAATGCATAAATACATGGAACAACACATTGATATTTCTTTCTCTATCTCTAAAAAAAATCAATGAAAAATTAAAGACAACATATTTACTTAGTTTCTAGTTTGTGTTACAAATTTCCTTCACAATAGGTTTAGCATTGATAATATTTTGAGAGAAGTAAAGAGATGAATGGAATATATGAATAATAGTAATAACAGTGAATTCTAAAAATTTAACATTATCGACAGCAGATTTCTACTTTTCCAAGCATGGCTAATTGCTATGGACATAAAGAAGCATATATGATCCTTGCCTCCAAGAATCTTATGGTATACCTGAAGAAATCTTTTATACATCTCAGTATTAAAAGCATACTCTAGCCTGTATTTGGTGTCAAATTAACACTATAAGAGTAAAAAAAGTTAGGTACTTTTGTAAATAAATGTTCTAGACCTGATGCCCCTACTTCCCCTTCATTATCTGTAAAGGTCATCACTAATCCATCATGGTTCTCTTTGCTGTCAAATCAGAACTTGACTTCAAAATCTTGCTGAAGACAACACTTTCAATAACCATTACCAATTTCTGGAATTTGGATTTAAGATTGAAATCCATTTGTCATGACTGTAAAGTCATTAAGTACTAAAGGTATTCAGTGGAGGTAGATGGGCTTGGTGAACTCTAAATAAAAACAGGACTTGAGCTAGGCCTTGAGAAAATATAAAACATAGGATTTAGGTAAGTAGAAACAAGAAAGGAGATAATTTTCAGACTCAGGAGTATCACCAAATGAGTTCATTTGGAATTATGTGGTATATTCAAGGATTGTGAGTAGACCTGAGATGTAAATAGATAAGTGGTGATATAGTTACTACTTTAATATTTTTTCCTTTGCTAGAGTATAACCTGTGAAGTATCATATTATAGTTTATTATAAAATATCTTCTCAGAGGGAAATTCACCGACTTCTCCTATCTTAAGTCTTTCCTATGTTTCTATAGGTTCTTATTTTTTCCTTTATAGTGTACAATTTACCTGAAGCCAAGGTTTTATATTAAGAATTGAGGGAGTTCAAAGATTAATTGTCCGCTTTAAACTTATATAACTAATAATTTTTAAAATGATGATTTTTATTTTTATAAATGTGGTGCTCTCAACAGTGGTTTAGGGGGATTTCTATTTTAATGATGGTATTTAAAATTTTTAGTACATAATTCTGGTTTCAAGGATAAGAGAGGCAATTATTGTGGAAAAAGTATGGGGTTTTGGAGAGAAGGCAGGGAAGGGTAGGTTAGAGATCAACCAAAGGACTTGTATGCATGCATCTTAGCATAACCTATAGACACAGACACTAGGATGGTGGGGGCTTGCCTTTGGGAGTGTGAGTTGCTGGTGGTGAGGGTTAGTGGGGAAAAAGGAGACATGTAATATGTTAAACAATAAAAAGGTATGGTGTTTTAGAAATAAAAGATTTGGATTCAAGTGTCTGCAATATCACTTATTAACTATGAGATGTTGGGCAGTCCCTCTTATGCTTTTAGGCTTAAATTGCTAATCTGTGAATTAGATGTGACCACACAGCATATATAACAAAGCACTTTGGTAATTAAAATGAGCCCTTCTTCTTCTCCTCTTGCTCCTTTTCCTGCTCCTGCTCCTCTTCTCTCCCCCCCTCCTCCTCCTTCTGTTCCTTCTTCTCCTCCTCTTCCTTCTTCTTCTGATCTTCCTTCTCTTCCTCCTTCATCTCTTCCTTCTTCACCTCTGTCTCCACCTCCACTTTCTCCTCCTCCTTCTGTTTCTTCTCTTTCTCCTCCTCCTCCTCTTTTTCTCTTTACTATCATCATTGTGATTTTATTTTGAAACCATACAATAAAATGTTTAACTTGATCTACTTTATAGATCCTTTTTTCTCTACCACTTTTAGTATTTACTCTAGCTCTTACAGATCACTATCTACCTTGACTAGAGCATTTAGCTTATCTAAAAAGATGCAAGAATTTAAGAAACACTACATAACCTAGTCATTATAAATATTTACTTTCGAATCATTTGCTCCTCAATAACAAGTCTCTTATTTGTAATATAACTATTTAATATTAATAAATTGATAAATTTAAGGTATCGGTTTTATAGTAATCCTATTTAAACATTTTTTTGTTTCAATCATTCAATCAATGAAATTGTTCTAGCTATTAACATAACTGTATTCACCTTCCACCTGATTATATAAATACTTTGATAGTCTACTGGAGGCTCAGTGCACCATTTAGGGTCCCTCAGCCTGGCCTGTGCCCTCTCACAATACAGGACCCCTTAGGGGATATAGTAGTGCAGGAAGCAGCATGCAGCCAGGAAGGAGCCACGTGCCATTCCTGCTAATCCCACTGTACCTACTATTACTGCCACTGCCACTTGGTAGACCTACCGTGAGGTGGGAGAGGTTCGCACTACTGCATCTGCACTTACCAACTGTGAGCCCGGCATTTGGTGCCTGTGGGTCAGCTGAGCTGTGCTCCTACTGTTGAAGTACAGTGACCACCAGGGGGCAGCTCCTTCATTGAGTGTGTGGCCCCTGGTGCTCAGTGTGCGTCATTGGGACCGGTTGTTAGGTTGGTCGGTCACTCAGGCTTTTATACACATAGATATCTTACTGAGCTTATGTGGTGTTAAGAGACTGGTATCTCTAAAAACAATGCAAATATAAAATAGGTTCATCTCTTGAGTTATGCGAGTCATTTATTTCCACCTCTGGAGTATTTGGTGACTAGACGTTTGATCAGAAGATTGACTAACAAAAATTTATTAACTATAGAAACAATTTTATTCACTAATAGTGATTAGTGCCTAGCTATTAAGTTAAAAAAATAATAATGTAATTTATCTTTTCTATTCCTTAGATAAATTCTTCAGTATTTTTTTCTTTAAACATATAATATTTAAGGAGTATTCAAATGTGTAATTCCTAATGATTTTGAGGGCCTTTAAGAGAATTTATGAAAATAATTTATAATTTTGTAAATATGTGCATTTTTGTATATTTAGGGTACAAATGTGTGACTAGACCTTTCATCCTTAAAAACGTATTTTCTTAAAGTATTTGAACTTTTCACACTATTTATTATTCTCTTTTATGTGAAGAACATCAAAACAAGATTGTACTGTATGTCATGACTTTTTGAAGACAAAAAATATAAATGCGTTAGTATCTTCTGAATTTGAGTTTTAAGTAAGTACATGTTGATATATACAGAAAAGTAAGTAAACTGAAAATTAACTAATTGTCTTGCTTTTATAATGTTTTCATTTATGTAGCAAATAAGATAGCAGAGTTCAGTGTTGCTTTAAGATGGTTAATTTTGGATATTTGGAGACAGTTCAAACCATCATTAATCTTGCTAGTTTGAGGTCTCAAGCTAACAAATATATACTTATTAGAGGCTTCATTAGTGTCAGGATAGGGTATACCCTAAGCCAAAAGAAAGTTGATTATTTTTCTCCTATAAATTTGTCATTTGATATTATATTTAAATTTTCATTGATCAAAATAGTTATAGTTACATACTTTTTCATTTGACAACTAATTTAAATTATGTTTAACTTAAGAATAACTTTATTAATCATGCACTATAGAGAACAACTTTATTTTGCTGTAGTGAATATCTATGAAGGCTTATTTATGTCTTCATACAGTAATCCTTTCTCCTCTCTGTGTTTGACAGAGTTTATCTGTTCATTTATAGAATACTTGTTGCCTTGGTACCGTGATATTTTTTATAGATTTAATTGAATTATGAGTCATTCTTTTTCATACTCTTTTAAACTATTGACATTTCTCTTCATTATAGAGGCTAAACTTGAGGCACAGAAGAGCTAACCAACACTTACTCCACAAAATGCAGTAGAAAATTAAAAACTAATGTTGGTATCAATCAGCTTCTCTGTGACTCCATGTGTGTTGAGAAACCACATATACTTTATCTTTAGTCCATAGGACTTTCAAATAACTTTACTCATGATCTAAATAATGAGTGACAGAAAAGTTTTTTATAATGTCTATAAGCACCTGAAATTTAGTGTCATAAAGTATGAAGAAAACATTGTGCTAGATGATTGCTTATAAAATAATGAGATAATCTAATCTCTCTGTATTTAACATAGGCAAAGTCTCTATTAGAGAATTATGAATCTGGCTGTATATAGAGAATACACATTCATTAAGTGATAACTGAAAGTGATGAATAGTTAGGACCAGATTGAAAAAGCAAGACTTAGATCAATTTTTAACTTTCTATAACTAGCTGTGCCCAACTGAAACACAAGCATTCTTTTCATTTCTCCCAAATTGATTCTCAAGCTATTTGAAATGTTTCCTTTTCCTGTAAATAAAGAGTAGCCTATTATTAGAGTAAGAGTGGACAGAGAGAACAGAGCAAAATAAGCCATTCCTAAAATAATTGGAATAGAACTAGAAGCTTTATTGGTCCTTTCACCTCATGATTGTGGGATATTACCAGTGTGTATTCTATAAGAATACTCAATAAACCAACTTTGAATTTTAAAAGTCAGTAATTAGAAGACTGTTTATATAATTGTGACAGGTCTTACCCACTGAAAAGTTCTTTCAAGTTGCAGGTCTTCTGGTACACTTTTGTTTTGGATAGTACATAATTGTATGCTCATAGGACACAAATATGTAGAAGGAAGCATTCTAAGAAAATAATGCTT
>PVJN01022917.1:0-32844 GCA_004026805.1 Lasiurus borealis | reverse complement strand
TCATTTAAAGCCAGTAGAGGCTGGTTTGATAACTTCAGGAAAAGGTCCGGCATTCACTCCATCGTCAGGCATGGTGAGGCAGCAAGTTCGGATGTGAAGGCAGCTGAGGATTACCTCAAAACTTTTTCCGAACTGATAGAAGCCAAAGGATATATCCCCCAGCAAGTCTTCAACTGTGACAAGACAGGGCTTTTCTGGAAGAAGATGCCGAATAGGACTTATATAATGGCAGAGGAGAAGGCGATGCCAGGCCACAAAACCATGAAGGATAGGCTAACTCTCGCACTGTGCGCCAATGTGAGTGGCGACTGCAAGATCAAGCCTCTGCTCGTATACCATTCGGAAAACCCCAGAGTCTTTAAGTCACATAAGATTTTAAAAGATAAATTGCAAGTTATGTAGAGGGCAAACCAAAGGCATGGGTCACCAGGCAGTTCTTTGTGGAGTGGGTAAACCTGTTTTTCGGCCCTTCTGTTAAGAAATATCTACAGGAAAACAACCTAACCATGCAAGCCCTCCTTGTCCTCGACAATGCTCCTGCTCACCCACTGAACCTCGAAGATGAACTCCTCAAGTTTATAAACGGTGTTTACCTACCTCCCAACACCACTCCTATTCTGCAGCCCATGGATCAGGAGGTGATTTCTAATTTTAAAAAGCTGTACATAAAGCACCTGTTCTGGCGCTGCTTTGTGGTGACGGAGAACGCAAACCTCACCCTTCCAGAGTTTTGGAAGAACCACTTGAACATCGTGATATGCCTCAGAATTACTGATCAGGCCTGGCTGGGTGTTACAACGAGGACTTTGACCTCTGCATGGAAGAAGCTGTGGTCTGAGCCTGTAGCCGAAAGGACCTTCGAAGGATTCGATCCCGAGGTGCCAGTGGAGGAGAAGATAGTGTCTCTGGGAAAATCCATGGGCCTCGAGGTGGATGAGAGAGATGTGAATGAGCTCATCGAGGAGCACTCTCTGGAACTCACCACGGAGGAGTTACAAGAGTTGCAGTCTCAGCAACATGAGGAGGTTCTCCAAAAAATTGGTTTTGAGAAGGAGCCAGAGGTGGAGGAGATCTCTACAAGTGAGATAAAGGAGATCTTAGGAATGTGGGAGAGGGTGTCACACTTTGTGGAAAAGAAACACCCCAAAAAAGTTGCTACTGGTCGTGCATCGGAGCTGTTCAATGAAACTTGCCTCACCCATTTCAGAAACATTCTGAAAGGGAGGAAGAGGCCAACTTCGTTGGACACGTGTTGTTGTTTTTTTTTGAAATCGGCCAAAAATGCAAAGACCAGTAGCAATTAAGTTCAGTGAAGATTAGTTATGTTACATTCAGTTTAAGGATAAAGTGTAGCATTAAGAGTGTAAACCAGTTTATTCCTTTACGTTCTCTTTTATTATGTTTTTATACAATATTTGTCATTTATAAATACATTTTTCTTATTCAAAAACACGTAACAAGAACCACTGTGGTGGCATTTTGGGGACTGGAATGTATTAACGGCATTTCAATTGATTTCAATGGGTAAATTTGCTTTGAGATATGAGGAACTTGATATACGAGCAAGGTTATGGAACGAATTAACCTCGTATCTCGAGATACCACTGTAGATCACAAATTGGGTACATTTCCTATTAGCAGGCATTGATCTTCACTATGGACTTGTATTTGAGAAACACAGTTATAACCTTGCCCAGTGCACCTGCTTTCATACAGACTCTGGTTTCTTCCCTCCTATTTCCTTTCATCCATAATCTATATGCTAGTGTCATCTTAACTCCCATTCCAATAGCAATGATCATTTCCTAAAACAGCCTCTAAATAATGTTTTAGGTGAATATCTACTAAAACTCCATTGCTAACAGAAGCAGATATCTGAAAGGCTCTTCTGATTAGAAGCTCATATCTTGTGTCCTCCTAATATTTTTATTCTATATGGCCTTTCTACCAGTGGTTAGAGCAATTCCCTGTGGATTTTATTTTTCATCCTCAGGATTTTCTCCACCTCCTGTTATTTAGGAAAATGAACTAAATTTCAGTAGCCTCCCACATTTAGGCTCACAGTATAGAATAGTTATAGTCATGCACTTTTGACCCCAGGGAAGACACCAATAATAGATTATTAAAAGGAAATATGGCCCAAAATACCTCATTTTGGGGATGGTAAATCTCTGCATGATATCCCTGACCTGATGTGTCTAATTCACTATTATCTCTTAATGAGCTCTGGTACTGTTGTGGCCAGGAAAGGGAAGAGAGAAGAAAAGTTGGTTTAGGTGCAACAGCAGAGGAAAGAGCACTCTATCCATCACAAGTGGTTCTCAATTACATGTCATTGCCATTTTTAGATGTCTTTAATAGGAATGTCTTGGCACTTCCCAGTGAATTTTTAGGTGTTGTGTGTAACCATGACTAATGACCTAGTCTTATCCAACAGCACCAAAACTCAATACCCAATGCAATCTTTAAAGTATCCTCTATAGTCCTCTATAGTTCTTCCTGTGTATGTAAATTGAAACTTCAGACAGTTCTAATCCACTAAGTTTACTTGAGGTGATGTTTTTCTCTTTCTGAATACCTGAGACTGTTTTCTTCCTGATAGTTTCTTCCTGCTCCAGGGTGCATATTCTTGTTATTTTTGCCCATATTCTGACCTCTGCTTAGCTTTAAGATCTCACACTAAAAACCATCAGCAAGATACTTAAAGGTCTTTGGTTCTGTGTGCAAACTAATCCTTCTCAGATAGCTTCCTACCCTGCTTCACTTGGCTAATTCATATCTCAGCTTATACAGTATTTCCTCAGGGAAGTCTTTCCTCCCTTTAAGATGTTAGACATCTCACATTGCTTCCACATTTATATCATTTATCACTCTACATAATTCACATTTATTGTCTGGTTTTCTACAAGATTATAAGCTTTCTGGTAGCAAGTACCAGTTTTTATTGCCTCAAGTTGAATTTCCAGAACCAAACCATATTTTGCAAATAACCAGCACTCAATATTTGTAAAATGCATGAATGGGTAAACGAATGGATGAATAGAGGAAAAGATGAATGGATATGAAGATCTCATGTAATTTATCTACTTAGTTGGCAAAGTTGTTAGATTTATTAAGAGAGGCAGAAGCAGGCATTTGGCATTATATACACTACTGTTAAGAGCAGGCATTGCTTGCTAACGATTAAACAGATAGACTTATCAAAATGATGTTTTTAATTACCAGCAAATGTTTTTACATTTTTGCAGGAAAAATATGAAACTGAATTGAAGTATGAAATGACAGTTAATGGAAAAATGGCAGTGCTTTATTTGAAAAAATCCAAGTAAGTGTCTTTCTTCTGATATAATGGTCACCAACAGCAAATTAGCACATGAGAAGTATGCTAATTGAGTCTATTATAAATGTCTATGATATATTATTTATGTCTCATGTAAACCTTTACTACTCAGCTTTTGCTCTCAACTGGCCCAAGAGGTTCTCTCATATGTTACATTAGACTCTTACCTCTCCATACAGTGCATCAAAATTCACTGTCTAAGCTCTCACCCAAATCCTGATTATCCTATAGATACACTATTTCAAAAGCAATTTCCTAATTTGTGTTTTCAATTTCTTTCAGTCCCTCAATTATTCTATATAGGACAGCAAGATAGACAAACAGACTATCACCTTTTGCAAAAAACTCAAAACTGTCTGGAGTTTGGAAATAGTTTGTACTGTAATGGAGGGAATACAGGCTTGGAATTAAGGCAGACCTAAATGTGATTCTATGCCACTTGGACTATTTAATCTCATCTAAACAATAGAGAATAATATTTATTTTGTAGGATTGTTGAAAAGGTTATATGAAATGACTCATGTAACAAGTCTAACCTAGTAGCCAGTACAGAGATAGCACTTAATACATATTCATTACTTCCTTTTCTCTTTGCCCTACCTCTTTTAAAAATATAGGTCAGGCTTATATTTTCTAGAAAATAATTGAAAGAATTTTAAGAAGGTTCAACAGAAATGCTTGGGGAACCCTAACTGCCAAATGCAAGGAAATTTTCAATAAATTTGAACAGTCACTGATGACTGAAGGGGTAGGTGGAAATGTAGTTATCTTAAACTGGTGAGGAACAGCACTCTTTTCAGCCACTTTTTACTAACTTTCCTCTCAGTTTCATTTCTTCCTCAGGTCTTTCCTCAGACCAGTAAACAAAATTGGACAACAAAGCAAACATTGTTCCCTACTCCTCATGAATACCTGAACTTGTAAGGGTTGGGATGAAGCACTCAGGAATTAGAACTTTACTGCCCTCCCAGTGAAAGCTCTCACTTTGATCACTGAACTTCCTAATTAGCATGAGTAACTATGACTTCTTTCTTTGTCTCCAGGGATCTCTTGGCACCAGGTTACACGGAAACACATTATAATTCCACAAGAAAGGAGGTCACCTCCAGCCCACAGATCATGGTAAGATGGACTATCCTAGATTTATTGTTAATTGGGGTACAGATTTTAAACATGTATTCAACTTGTTTTTCTTTATCTGCAATACAAACATTTACACCAATAGTTAGCAATCTGTAAGCATTTGGGATCATTTAACAAAATATTAAAGATTTCAACAATAAAAAACTTAAAAATGTTTTACTATCTTTAAGGTGATTGTTATTCAGCATAAAATGACTTTAAAGCATTATAGATCCTATTTCAAAATTTCAGTTTTCAGTGTAGGAGTGATCTAAAAAAACATGCACACTTTCCTTTATAAAACCCCTTTTCTCTTTTCTTTAGGATGACTGTTATTATCAAGGACATATTATTAATGCGAAAATTTCTGAAGCTAGCATCAGCATATGTAGGGGTCTAAGGTAAGACTTCATGAGTAGTTTGTATGCATCTTTGATGATTGGGTATGTATATTTGTTTTATAAACCCAAATAAATGGGGGACATCTGTAATAGTGCCAACAATTACACACACACACACACACACACACACACACACACACACACACACTAGAGGCTCAGCACACAAAATTCGTGCATGTGTACAGTCCTTAGGCCTGGTCTGTGATCAGGGCCATCATCCCTGGCTGCCCACAGTCAGCCCCATCCTCTGCCTCCACCCACCCCTGGTTCCCCATTCCCTGTTGGCTGCTGGCAGGGTGTGTGGTGGGGGAGAAACTGAGAGGTTGGCTGTTC
Source organism: Lasiurus borealis (assembly GCA_004026805.1). Taxonomy (NCBI): domain Eukaryota; kingdom Metazoa; phylum Chordata; class Mammalia; order Chiroptera; family Vespertilionidae; genus Lasiurus; species Lasiurus borealis. The sequence goes on along the minus strand of PVJN01022917.1, from coordinate 27,648 downwards.
TGCCCACTTGCCAGCCCCGCTCCTGTCACTCTACCCACTCCAGTTCCCTGTTCACCATTAGGTGATTGGAGCCTGACAGCCAGTAGAAGGGACCAAGAAGTTGGCCATTTCTGCCTTCTCATCGGCCCTGCCCCTGCTGCAGGATGCCCTCTGTGTGTGGGGTGACTGATGGGGCTAGGGCCCTGGCCTGGTACCACCCATGTACCCCACCACCCATCCCCAGTTCCCTGTTTGCCATCGGGTGATTGGAACCTGCTGGCTGGGGTAAAAAAAAAACAAAAAAAACGAGAAATGGTCAGTGTGCCTCATAGTAACCATAGAGAGGTCATTCTGATTGTTTCACCATTAGGGTCAATTTGCATATTACCCTTTTATTATATAGGATACACACACACACACATATATATTATAGGGAAAATGAATTTTAAGGGTTAAAAATTTTGATACTTGAAGGGAACGTGACTCCTGTTGATAGAAGTTTATAAATTAAAAACCTGAATTGCTTTCTGAGTTACTTTTCTTTGATTGTTTGCTTGCTTTAAAAAATGTAGGTTTTGAGTCTCAATTTTAAAGTCTGAACCTTTAGAAAATGGGAGCTTCTCTTTTCTAAAATCTGGTATTTTTTCCTCCTATCTCACCACTCTAAAATCTCTAGTTTGCCCCTATCCATGCTTATACATTTCTTTCTCTGTACAAAGGAATACCCATGTGTTTATCAATAATAAGATATCCATACTTCTGATACACAGACTTGGATATCTAATTCTTTCCTTCTTATCTCTATATATCTTCCATATTTGGATAATCTTAATAAAGCTAATGATGTTCTCTAAAATCTGGTATTTTTCTAGGGTTCCTTATCTTAGTAAATAATCAACAAATGACTTGCCCTATCCAGAAATTTAGGTTCTTGACTTACTGCCTTTCAACTATCTATTTTAACCCATTATTAAGCCTTATTGATAATATGTTCTAAATATTTTCTGAGATGAATAATCCATTCTCTCTCTACTGCCACATTATGCAGACCAATGAAATCCATCCCCTAATTTATCTCTCCATGTTATTTCTTACTCTTCCAATTCTATTTATAATAAATCCATTTAGCCTATTTCTTCTTGGAAATTATCTGTTGTAATTATGTATATTACATATATGTCATATAATTATATGTATTTGTGGGTCAAATGTAATTATTTAATCAACATCTATCTTCTTCATTTGAATATAAGCTCTATGAGAAGAGAGACCATGACTTTCTTTTCTTCCACTTGCCTTTAATCCAATGCTTAATGACTAATGGGTGTTCCCTAAATATGGTCCAGTGAATCTTAGCTTGGGTTTTCAGCACAGAGAATTAAGATGAATTTGGCATTATCATTGATCATATGCTTTACATATTATCTCCTTCAATTTTTATAATCATTCTATTGTATGTATTATTATTCTCATTTTATAGAGAAAATAAAAAAGCTATGTGAGTTTAAGTAATTTCCCATGGTATCACCAGTAATCAGTGATAAGCCCAGAGTTTTAACCCTTATCTATAAAACTAGAAAATCTCTTTCATTTTCAGTACACCTGAGAACAGACAAGGCAAGGGAATTTGAAGAACGCTGGACCAAGAGTCAGGAAATTTTATTCTAGTGCTAGCTTTGACTTAGGTTAGCTATATAACATTGCAGGGTCCATTTCTCCCCAGTAGGTTCCATTTCCTCATAGAGAAAATATGTCTAAATCAGTGGTCAGCAAACTGCAGCTCGGGAGCCACATGTAGCTCTTTGGCCCCTTGAGTGTGTCTCTTCCACAAAATACCACGGCCTGGGCGAGTCTATTTTGAAAAAGTGGCATTAGAACAAGTTTAAGTTTAAAAAATTTGGCTCTCAAAAGAAATTTCAATCATTGTACTGTTGATATTTGGCTCTGTTGACTAATGAGTTTGACGACCACTGTTCTAAATAATTTCCAAGGGGATCTTCAGCTATAATGTTACACTGTTTTCTACTGACACCAGCTTAGAATGTTTTGGCAATAGTAACAAATTGGAGTCTCTAAGTTTATTGCATTCAAATGCAGTAATATTTTTTAAGGAGCCTGGACTCTCATGTTTTTTAGGGGCTACTTCAGTCAGGGAGATGAAAGATACTTCATTGAACCTTTAGGCTCTGCAAATCAGGATGAACAGGAGCATGCACTCTTCAAACATGATCCCAATGAAAAGAAGGCTAACAGCACCTGTGGGATGGATGATATGTTATGGGCACATACATCTCGGAAGAATGTAACCCTACCTGCCACTAGTTTGATCGTATGCATACCTCTATTTTTTATTTATAATATTCATGTATTCTTTCCTGTCTGCCCTGGGTTTTAGTCTTATCAACTGCACATTGCTGAAACTCCACAGTCATTGTTGAAACTAATAGGTTATAGAGACATTAAAACCTTATTGTACATTGATTTATTTAATAAGTACTTATGGATCAACTAAGAGCAGGCAACCTTCACAATACTCTAACATACACAATAGTGTAAAGTATTATTATTACTTTGAGGTAAAATATCCTGCTGTCTTCATGAATGAACTCATTCAACAAATCTTTCTTTAAGTACTGCCATAGGTGCTGAGGATGTAGCAGTGAGGAAAGTAAATATAGGATCTGCCCACAGCAGCTGAGAATGTGCTTTCATATATGGAATTCAGCTTTTAGTTAAAAAAGATCATCTCTCATAAACATTTAGAGAACCCACAAGCAGTGGGCAGAATTGGTCCAAATAAAATAAAATCTCTGTTGGGTTCAATGTGCTGGGTGTTTGAATGCTACCAGCTAAAACCACTCTTACCTATGTGAATGCTGATCTCCAGGTTTAGCTGGTACAGACTTCTTGTCTCTGTCTCAATTCCTTGCTAATCATGTGCAAATAACTATGTAATTATGCTCTCATGACCCCCACCCATCTCTTTCTTCTTACCTCACAAGTGCTATTCCTTTTCAGTTGCTCTCACTATCATCCTTCCTCTAAATAATGGAGGCCTTCATAAAACTAAATCCTGGGTCTGTCCCATTCCTTACTTTATCTACACATTCTTTCTAGGTAATCTTATTATGTGTTATGCCTTATTTTATTTAAATAAGAGTTCTGTGTAATTACTATCAAATATATACCTCCAGCCTTGAATTCTCCTTTAAAGGCCAGATTGTTCTAATTAACTGCCTACTTCATGCATCCATTTGAAGCTCTAATATCATAAACTTTATGTGGTCAAAATAGAACTGCTGATTTCCAAACTCCAAACAAGACCTGCTTCTCCCTCATTCTTCCCCTGTACCACCATTTATCATTTGCTCAGGCCCAAATCCAGAAATCATCCTTGATTCTTGTTTTATTTATCCCTCTTCATCAGCAAGTGCCTCTACATATTCCAGATCTGTCACTTTGCTTCCTTTCTCCAACTACCACATGGCACCATCCCTCTCACAATAACCATTGCAACAGCTTCTGACTTCAGCTTCTGTACTCTCATTCCTGCTTCAGTAGAAGTCAATCCCCACACAATAGTGGCAGTGATTCTTTTATTCTAAACCACATCATGTCACTTTTTTGTTTAAAACCCTCTAATGGCTTCTCATTGCATTTAGTACAAAATCTAAAAACAAAACAAAAACTGAGTTACAAACCCATGTATGAGTGACTAGGGCCCCAACGACCTCTCAAATCTATTCCTATCTTGTACTCCCCATCCACCAGGGATTGCCCCATTATTTTCTGACAAACACAAGCTTTCTCTGCTTTAACATGCCAGTATCAACTCATCTTGGAGTCTTATTTGCTCTTTTTTTTTTTCTTTGCTGGAATTAGTTTTCAATTTATATTCTCTTGCCTGGCTTCTCATTTTCCTGAATGTATCAGCTTCAGTGCCAGATTTTTAGGGTGCTTTCTAACCATCTATTCTGAAATGACTACCTTGCCATGCAATATCACAACACTGTGTGCAATCCTTGACATAGCTCTAATGCCCATCTGATATGTCAATGTTTATTTGCCTATTGTGAGCTTCTTCAGTGCATGGACCATATCTATTTCACTGCCTTATTCCTAGTGCCCAGAGCATTATTGCTCCCATGGAGGGTGGGAGATAAGTATTACCATTAGATAATAGCTAAAAGTCTACCTTCAGGACTCTTTTTGTTAATGGAAATTTGTTTACCTGTTAAAAGATAAGCACTTCTAGAAGTGCAGCATAATAAACTTGGTTTATTATTTAATACAAATAATGTCTGCTGCTTTACAATGGGACAATCACTATAAAATATGTTTTCACTGTTGTCTTATTTTATTGTGGAGAGAAAGGAACAGAAAATAGGGGAGCTTAGGATATGGGGAAGAGATCCAGCTCTTTCTGGGAAGAAAAGAACCAACTAGGTGTCATGGTGGCTTTGGGCATTGCACCATTGGTAAAGATGGGGGTGTTCACTGACTGGATCAGGAATAAAAGGATACTAAACAACAAAAACACAAGGAGGACACTGAAGAAGAAGTTTGTCTATTTCATAGCAGGATAGTGGGAAAGTCTACTGTTTAAAAGTCTCTGAACACTTTACCTCCAGCATCCCTATGTACTAGTTGTGTAATTACTTAAACTGTTTGGTAAAACAAAAGGGTTTGGCTAGCATATCGCTGATATCTCTTCTAGCCTGACATTTTGAGCCTGACTATAGATAATTCTGGCTTATTAGTTAGAATTGATATCGTAATTTTATCTTCCTTTATTCCCAGACAACAACCAATCTTTTATAAATTACACATTTCTAATAAAAGGAAGATTCTTACAGAGAAAGGTCTTATCTTAGTAATGTTTCTTTTTATTTTGATTGCAGAAATCCAATTACCAGAATGCTTGGGAACAAAAGAAATACATAGAATATTATTTGGTTCTGGATAATGGTGAGGTAACTATATCAATAAATGTGTAATCCCCTTCTACCTAAGTTTATTACGTGAGTATTAAGTATCTGAATTGGTTTTTAAGAATCATGATTATGAGTAATTCTTTTTTATCGATTGTTCTGAACCTATGAAAAATTTGACATATAATTAGACTGATATGATTTCTTCTTTCCAGGAATGGGCACTGGATATGATACGCATACAATACATTTTTATACTCTAATGTCCTTTCTTTTTATCTTAAAAGCTCCAAACTCAATTTTCAATTAAATTGCTTTGTCATTTTGGCTTCTGTTAACTAGTTAAACAATTGGTAAATAGAATCTATGCTCATAAGGAAATCATAAAGTACTAATGAATGGAATTTTCGGGGGGGGGGAGGCACTTTCTTGTAATATTCATTGTCTAACTTCTTTTATAAGAATGTATTTTCCTGTATTATGTATTCTAAACCTGAGACCCAGATGTATGATCTCAAAGGAAAAATTCTGTACTTTGATAACACAAGTTAAATAGTCAGACCCTAAAACTTTGACCTCTTTTACTATACTAAATTCATTTACTGTTCATATATATATACATTTTTTAAGTGAATAAGCTATTCCTGGCACTGATTCTGCACAGGTTAGGGAATCATGGTATTTAGCTGAAATACATTTGTAATGAATCTTTAAAGCTTTACACTGAGTTAGTACTTCAGGGGAAGAAACATCATCTCTATCCCTAAAGTGTTTTCATATGGCTAGAAAAATAAGGAAGCATTTTTTCTAACTTCTAACTTTTTGTAACTGTCATGGATTATAAACACTTGTAAGTAATATAAATGAAATGTCTTTATTTTTAAACCTTCCCATTATGTTTATTTCTATCAATGCCCATTTTTTGTGTCTTGGTTGTCTTTTAGTTTAAAAAGTATAATCAAGATCCAGAGAAAATAAGAAAGAGGGTGTTTGAGATGGCCAATTACATCAACATGGTATGATATATTTTATTCAATGTAATTTTAAAACTTGCTAGGCATTTTCATTGGGTGTTTCTGTGAGTACTCATGAAGCAGGAAAAGAAAGTCAACACTTAAGACTAATACTGATAACTGCTTCTGGAAGGGTGACTACAACCTTTGCTACTTAATCAAATATTAATATTACAGGACAGAGACATTTCTCACCTACTTGTCACACTAGTCACAGTTCCATGAAGGTATACAAGGTATTTGCATGGTTTTTGTTTTCTCAAAGCCCGGTATAAAAATTCTGACAAGTCTAAAGGGAAAGCCAATCATAGGAAGAAAATAGAACAAACAAAATAAGGCAAGCTGTAGCACAGTAACATCTTTCTAATATATTATATCATTGAATTATCACTAAAATATTATCACATCTAATTTATAGCAAAGAAATCAGATTCTGATAAGCAAAGTAACTTGTCTAAAATCACAAAATTAGAAAATGATAGAAATAAAATTTGAACGTAGATTGGTCAGATTTCAAGCCCATTTTGATTACATAATTGCTGATCTGTTCTTTAAACATGATTTTATAATGTAACCTTTTAAAAATATTTAAATATTAATATTTAGTTTATTACTTTTACATATATTTAGCCTGCTTCATTGAAAAGGGTTGGTCACTTTTTAGTGTCCTACAAGTCATCTAAGGTTAGAAAGAAAATAAAGGTTAATTCAGTGACCAAAGTCCTATTTTGTCTTTTCACCATAAAGATTATGGTGACTCTTCTTAAGGAAACACACAAGTATTAGCCATATTTTTTTGAGCATCTACTTTGTGCTAGGTACTTTTTGAGATGACAGAAATAAAGTGAGCAACAAAACTGACAAATATCCTTTGCTTCAAGGGATTTTAAATTTTTGTTTAAGGAGACAAATGTAAATAAATCAGATAAAGACAAATAAAGAGTATGAAGGATGGTGATAATTGCTATAAGGAAAATTGAGAGAGAGAGAGAGAGAGAGAGAGAGAGAGAGAGAGAGAGAGAGAGAGTGATATTCATCTTTGGTGCTATGTTAAATAGGAAGGCCTCTCTAATAAGGTGACAATTGAGTAGAGACTTGAGGGAATTGGCTCTGACCCTAAAGGGAGGTATGAAAAGCAGAGCAAAGGACCTTAAGGTAGAACCTATAGAACCTAGATTGTCATGTTTAAGGAACAGTGGTAAGGTAAGGCCATTGTGGCCAGAAAGTAGCAAACCAGAGCAAGGGTGACAGGAGATGACATCTGACAGGTAGCAGAAGCCAAAACCTGAAGGTCCGGTGGTTCTGTGTAAGGACTACATGAGTGAGGAGAATATTGGGAGCCTGAGGTATAAAATGTTCAGTATGTTCTTAAAAGATTATCTTGGCCATTGGGTTGAAAATAAATGGAAGGAAAGCAAGGGCAGAAACAAGATGAGATGGGAATTATGCCATAATTCAGGCAAGAGATGATGATGGTTTGAGAAAAAGCAGAGATCATGGGTCTACTGAGAATAGCTGATCTCCAGATAGAGTCAACAGGGTTATGACATATGTGGAGATAAGAATTACAAAAATATAAAGAGAGGAGTCAAGTGATATCAAGGGTTTTGACTTAATGAACGAGGAATGGGGAAAGTGATAGGAGATGGTGACTCGGAGGACAGATTAGGATTTTCATTTTGGACAAATTAACATTGAGGTATCTTTTTGTATAAAGATTTCCAGGTGGAAATGCTAAAAATGTAAGATTGGAGTTCTTATGTAAATCTGTAATATATAAATCTATAAGTCCTCAGCACATATAGATAAGGCATAGGTCAGAAAACTGTAGCTTGTGTACTGAATCCATCTTGCTGCCTTTTTACAAAATAAAGTTTTAGTGAAACAAAACCATCCCCATTTGTTTGCCCAAGGTCTGTTTTGCTGCTTTCCTGATACAATGCCAGAGGTGGTGAATAGTTTCAACCCAGACCCAGAGTAAACAGCCTCAAAGCTTAAGATATTTTCTATTTAGATCTTTCTAGAAAAAGTTTGCCAAGCCTGGTACAGGCTCACCAAGGGTGTGGGCATAGATAAGTAGAAAACAAACCCAAAGACACATTATTGAAGTACTTCTCTGAGGCAAGATTAGAGTGGAGGAAACACTGATAGAGACCAAGAAGGAGTAGATAGTGAGGTAGGAGGAAAACCAGGAGAGAGTTGTTCTAGAAGCTACTTGAAACAGAACTCTATAAAAGGAAAAAATGATCAAAGATTGTAGATGCTTCTGAGCACTAAGGATTTACCATTGTATTTAACAAAGTAGAGGTTACTAATCACCTGGAGATGCAAGTTTCTCTGGAGTATAACAGTATATAAGGATTAGAGTGAGACAATCAGAGAAGTGAAATTAGAGACAACAGATATGGAAAATTCTTCCCAGAAGTTGCTATAAAGGGGAACAGAGAAATGGAGTCTAAGGGGGAAGAGTCATAAAGAGAAATTCCCACTCTAATTGGTTTGGCTCAATGGTAGAGTGTCGGCTTGCAGACTGAAGGGTCCCAGGGTTGAATCTGGTCAAGGGCATGTACCTCGGCAATGGGCACATCCTCAGTAGGGGGTGTGCAGGAGGCTGCCCATCAATGATTCTCTCTCATCATTGATGTTTCTATCCCTCTCTCCCCCTCCTTTGCTCTCTCTGAAATCAATAAAAAATATTTTTTTTAAAGAGGAGAAACTATCTTTCCACCCTCTGACCTCCATTACTAGGGTTACCCCTTTTTTTACTGCCAATGAGAAACAATTCCATAGAAGGAAGATGGAAGAGCTACTGGAAGATCTCTTTGATCTAGTGCAAGAATAAAAGGGTTGTCCTTCAGTTCACAGTACAGTCATGCCTATCATAAGAAAGGAGAGGCATGGGTTGTTCGAGCAGGTGTAGGCCAGGGGGTAAATGGGTGGTAGGAACTGGTGGAAATTCTCTCCTAATTGTTTCTAGATGCTTAGTGAATGTGATAAGCAGGAGCATCCATTTAAAGTGAGTATTTAAAAGAAAGTGTCAGAATTTCAAAGAAAGTGGAGTGTGTATGGAAAAAAAATGTGCAGAGTGAATAGATTTTGGAAATGCAGCTGGATTCTAGAGTGTAAGAAAGACTATGCGAGGCCCATAGCCATGGTTTCAATGTGAAAGCAGTCAGCATGGTGTGCTTTCCCTGTCAGTGTTATGAGGCATGATGGAGGGCAGGCATAGTGGGGACTGAGCTTTAACTAGGATTAGGGTTTTGTCAGGTGACTAAAATAAAGCAAGAAAGGAATAAAGAAGTTGAGGGAATAATAGAGAAAATTTTAATCTTATTAGATTTTTACTTATCTTTTAGCAATAATTGTATTCTTAAATGTTTTATTATTTTATAAACTGCTTTTAGAAAGGAATTTGTTTGTGTTTCTCAGCAGAATGTTCCCCCATGAGAAAGCCTTCACTGTGGATATTTTTCAGTTTTATTGAGATATAATTGGCATATAGCATTGTGTAAGTTTAAGGTATTCAAAGCACTGCTTTGAAATACTTATTATAGATTGTGAAATGATTACCTCTATAGGTTTGCCAACATCTCCATCACATTCCATAATTAACATTTCTTTATTTTGAGTAAATAAACAATTTACATCTACTCTCTTAGCAATTTCCAAGTATATTATATGATACAGTAATATTAACCATAATCACCATGCCCTACATTCAATCCCTAGAACTTATTCATCATAAAACTGGTAGTTTTCACCCTTTGACTAACATAGTAGCTTTATAAATTGTAGCAGCTGTTTAAGTTTTTTTTTCTTTAGATTGAGCATATTGTCTCATAAGCTTAACTTATTTCCAAAGGTTATTCTATGTGCATTGTACAGTATTTGGTTTCTAGTCCAGTTATAAGAATTAGAGGACCACTTATTTCATTGTGACTTCCAGAGGTAGGACTTTTCCACATAGCATGTCTCTTTACTATTGTCCAAACCAGCACTGACTCAACCTTGCTAAATTCTGAAATATGATGATTCTGTGAACGTTACAAGGCAATTGAGTTAAATGAACTCATAGTAATGAACCACTAATAGAAAATTATATTTCTTGAAGTTGCAGACAGAAAAAAGGTTTGTCTCAATAGAACCTTTCCTCCAAAAAAAAAAAAAAAAAAAGGAATTTACAGACCTGAAATATCGAAAGGTGTTTTTTTTTTTTTTGCCTAAGAATGGGGATATCAGCCTCTGCATGAAAGAAATGCTAACTTTCATTCACAAATATGTTTAGAAAGACTTTACAGTGGTATTATAAATAGTTTGAAAATCTAAAGTATATTGAGAATATTAAATGATGATGTCACCATTATAAGTTGATGTTTTGTCATTTTTTCTCTTTGAACAGCTTTATAGAAAGCTCAATACTCACGTGGCCTTAGTGGGACTAGAAATCTGGAATGATGAAGATAAGATAAAGATAACCCCAAATGCAAGCTTCACCTTGGAAAACTTTTCTAAATGGAGGGGGGATGTCCTCCTTAGTAGAAAGCATCATGATATTGCTCAGTTAATCACGTATGTATAGATTCCCCCTTTTTTATGTTATGTGGGTTTTAGCTTAAAACTTTTCAAAACCTGGGCAAAGAAAGTGGTATCTCAGGGTATAAGGTAAGGGGACATGGTTTGCACATAGAAAGTTAAAAGTTTTAAAAGTATTCATTAGGACCTTATGTTTGAATATACTCTTTCTTTTTTAAGAGAAGCTAATGATTTAATAATGATTCATAAGAAGTTTGTCTGTTTTTATTGAATGCTCAGAAAAGAAAGACTGGTTTAGAAGATGGTAAGATGAATTTAAATTTACTATTTCAATAGAATTGATTAGCTTTAAGCACTAGTCAGGACAAACTCCTAGAATAGAAGATAAATTAAATATCTTTCTAATTACACTCTTCTACCATTCTGCTGAAATGACTAATTAAAAAAAAACACAGGGAAAATAAATCTAACAGTAGTAAATTATACAAAAAGTACTTACCATTTGCCTCAAAAGAGAACAAGAAAATTCTGCTGGATAGCTTGCAGCTGTATCAGATAGAAGAAAGCAGCAAGAAAATAGATTTTGTCAGAATTAATATTGTTTGCTGGTTATCTATAATAGCATAACACAACAGCTCACAACCTCATGACTTAGACTAAGTCTTCTTCACTTATATGGCTGATAACTTTCCTGGTGTGACTGGAGAAGGGGGGCTGGTTGATCATCTTTCTAATGTACAGTTTTTTGTGCAGCTAACTTGGACTGCCTCTAACACGGCAGTCTCAGGATTTTGGATATCTTAAAAAGTGACTCACTTTTCCCAGAAGAAACATTCTAAGAGGCCCATGAGAGAGTTTAAGGCTTTGTTATGACCAGATTTCAGAAATGACATGGTCACATAATTTGTTCAGTTGGTCAAGAGCAAGTCATAGGTACACCTATCCAGATTCACAGGCACTACAGGGTGTGAATACTGCAAAGCTGGTTTTGGGGGTTATCTTTGAAGAACAGTAGCCACAGTTACTTCATTTGGGAAAGTCAGTTCCAGACTCAAGGGCCCACCAAAGGTAAAACATCATATTTGAAAAATTCATGATTTTTCAAGATCGTAAACTAGTAAGTAGTAAGGAAATTCAACTTACCAGACTGGCTCTAGGGCCATTTCGATTGTAGTGTATTCCTGTATGAGAAGTAGTAGGATAGAGAGATACAAATTATACATAAGATAACAGGTGCATAAATAAAATATTGAAAATCAAATGTCATATAAATTTCTTGACTAGATTAAAATAAATAGAATAAAATCACTAAAATATATGATGGAAATAAATAATTGCCCATTCGCTTGTAAATAGAAAATTTACCATTGATCTGACAAATTAACAAAAATATCTGTACCTTGGTGTAACGAGGTAGGGACCTTAGAGTCTAAATATATTCTACTCACTAAAAATTGGAACCAAACTAGATAACTCCAAGATGGAGACAGATTTTATTTTTTATAAATGAGCCAGTAGTGAGATTGAACCTAAACAAATAGAGACTTAAGTATAAGTAAATTTACAATATAATGTTTAAAAGATCAGTATCATTTCAAAATAACAGATATCTGAACACTCCACAGTGAGTGCAAAATGGGAGGAAGTTCTCCATTTCCTCATTTTGCATGGCAAAATTAATATTCTCCATTCTTGATGTTGATAAATGGGTAAATGTAGCTTCTGTTTTTATATCATTGCATGTACTAAATAAATTTATTTTATTTCTTTTTAAATCCTCACTAGAAAATATTTTTATTGATTTCAGAGAGAGGTGAAGGAGGAGAGAACAAAACATCAATGTGTGAGAGAATATCAAACACACAACCTAGGTATATGCCCTGATCTAGAATGAAACTTGTGATCTCCTGGTATATGGGATGATACTAATGGTGCAAATATTGCAAATTTCTAGGGACAAACGATGACCAGGATCTCGAACAGATAGCAGGAGAAGAATAACAAAGAGATAAAATGGAATCATTACAACTGAAAGAAAAAAATAATTAAAATTACTAAAGACCAAATATATCATCTCCATAAATAAATGCAAATGTTTCAAATCCCTCTTTAATAGGACAAATATTTCAATAGCATATAGGGTTCATTAATACAAATTCTTTTAGAATGGGCCCAAATTCCAAATCCTACTGTACTTAAAACAGTGTTAAAGAAAAATAAAAGTAAATGGTTATAAAAATATATGAGGAAAATATAAATCAAAACAAAGCATATATGACAATACTAATATAAAAATACTAATATATATGTGTGTGTGTATATATATATATATATAACCTTATTAAAACAAAACACATTTCTGACAAGGGATAAATTCCACATTGAAAATATAATAATTGTGAGTGACAGATATAAAATATTAAAAGTGATTACTAAAAGTGATTATATTCAGGTGTTTGGATTTAGATGACATGACAACCATTGTGTAAGAAAAATGCTTCATCAAATCAAATTTAAAAAACTAAAGAATATATTTAAATCATTTATTTACTTTAAAGAGAGAGGAAGGGAGAGAGAAAAACAGAGAAACATCAATTTGTTTTTCTACTTATTTATGTATTAATTGGTTGATTCTTATATATGCCCTGACTGGAGACTGAACCCACAACCTTAGTATATTAATATAATACTCCAACTAAACTACCAGTACAGGAGCAAAAACTAAAGGAAATATTTAGAGTGATAATTCACAATGTGAATTTCTCTGTTAACCATTAGAGTTGTGCATGAACTGTCTACTAGTATAGAAAATTAAACTTAGAATCATAGGTTATCACATCAATTTCTTTCTTTCTTGCAGGGCAACAGAACTTTCTGGAACAACTGTGGGTCTTGCTTTCATGTCCACTATGTGCTCTTCTTACCATTCTGTTGGCATCATTCAGGTTTGTTTAAGATAATTAGGTTCTATGTTCAAGCCTGTCAAATTCACTGTTTTGTGAATCTATTGAGAAGATAATATAGTTTTTCTCTTTCATTGTTTTGACATGTCTAATTAACATTTATTGAACTTCAAATATTGAATGTATCTTGTATATCCCGTATACACCCAGCATGATCAAAATGTATTATCTTGTTTATAGGGTCATTCCAGAGGAAAAAAAAAACATTGAAGTTATGAAAATAATTATTTTAAAGGAATATCCTAAATTTGAAGAAATCTTAAAGCAATCAGGACAGTCTTGAAACACATTTCTCCTTTTTTTAATTTTTTTGGTTTGTTTTGTCTCCATTTGGGGAGTTCTATCTTACTAGGTAGCAAGTTTTAAAATATTTATTTCAATAGGATGAAACAATATTGTGAATGGTAGGTATTAACTTCTCATCTTAACCGAGTGTTCCTTGTTTGCCAGTTTTGTACTGTGCATTATGAATCTATTTATTTGGTGCCTTGAAATAAAAAAGATAAGGGAATTGGGTTTCTGTGGATTGATGTTATCAGCAAATTTGTCTCTCCATTGGGAAATTACAACTAGCAATGATTTTGTAACATTTTTAAGTGCTCCTAGATAACTTGGATCCCCCAGTTTAACACCTCTAATCAGAAACAATCTGGTAATGAAGTTGGCCATTGGTTAGACTTCATTCAATGGGGCAAGTCTGAAATTGATTGATGTCTAGTCTTGGCAGCAATAGAGTTGAAAAAGATACCTATGTGCTAAAGTTCTAAGTTAACCAACACTTTTAAAGCTCCACTAGTTAAACATATCATAGCTCTCCAATTGAATTAGATGTATTAAAAAGCAGTCTGGGGACTGGAGGTAGATTATTTTTTAAATATTTCTGATTCCTTATCATGCTGAATCAATTTTACTATCTCTCATGGCAGAAAACCACTAATATCTTTCTCATTAAAATATTTTCCATTCATAAGAAAAAAAGAGCAGGTAATATGACCTGTGAATAGGCATTCAGTATTGAAGTTTTTCTTTTATTTTATTTTATTTTATTTTATTTTATTTTATTTTATTTTAGAGAGAGAGAAAGAGAGAGAGAGAGAGAGAGATGAGGAGGGGAGGGGAAGGGAGAAAAGGGGAAGGAAGAAGAGGTTAGGAGAAGGACAAAGGACAGATGGTGGGTAAGGTGAGTAGGCTGAAGCTGAAATCAACTTCTCCACTTGGCTACAATAAAAATATTTAATTATACCCTGAGTGATAATTTAGTTTACAAACTAGTTCTGTTTCCTGTTCTCACCCTTAGGACCACAGTGACAATGCGCTTAGAGTTGCAGGGACAATGGCCCATGAAATGGGCCATAACTTTGGAATGTTTCATGACTCCCATGTTTGCAAGTGCCCTTCTACAATTTGTGTGATGAACAATGCACTAAGGTAAGGCTCACTGGGAAGATGCTATTTTTATGATGTTTTTGTTTGTTTGTTTGTTTTTTATTTCTCTCTGAGATGTGCTACTCTTTTATGTCATCTTTTGTAACATGGTCAAGGTTTTAAATGATTAAATAGCATAGTCATGAATGTGTATCTATACCAAACTATTTTCTCTCTCCTCTATATGCTAATATTTTTCATTAATTAACACATAGTTTAAACATATTAACTCTTTGTACTTGGGGGACTTGTCATTTTATCCTCATCTTTATGAAATCATTAGCATTTATCAAATTTTGAATAAGTTTAGATTGGGTGACAGTAAGGAAAAAGTTCTAGGAGAAAAACAAAAGAAGAAAGTTCTTATAGGAAGATGAAGAGAGAGTCTGTGAAAAGAGATAACTCATTTCCACCTTGCCTTAGGCAATCTTACCAATTTTATCTTTAAAAATTCCAGACTCCCCTTTATACATTCATTTCCTCTTTTTCATTTCCTTCTAAGCTCCTTGATGTAATATTAATCTCCATTTTGTAAAATAGCATATGGCTGCGTGCCAACTATATATCTGATCCTATCTTTTCAAGATACTAGTGGATTTTATATTCTAGAGGCCTGGTGCATGAATTCATGCATGGGTGGGGCTCCTCTGGGTGGCCTGCGGGGTACAGGCTAAAGCCTGCAGTCCAATGCTGCCTGCAGTTTGCCAATGCGTGGTCTGGCTGAAACCAGCTCTCTGACATCACCCAAGGGGTCCCAGGTTGCAAGATGGTGCAGGTGAGTCAAGGAACCCCCTGGTACACAATTGGGCTGAGGAGGGACCGTAGGAGGGTTCCAAGGCATGTCCAGCTCATCTCGCTCAGTTCTGATTGGCTGGGCCTAGGCAGCAAGCTAACCTACCAATCGGAGCATCTACCCCCTGGTGGTCAGTGCACATCATAGCAATGGATCAACCAGTCAACTGTCTGCCCCCTGGTGGCCAGTGTATGTCATAGTGAGTGGTTGAACAGTCTTAGCATATCATTATCATATTACACTTTGATTGGTTGCACAGTCAACCTGTCACTGGACAGCTGGACACTTAACATATTAGGCTTTTATTATATAGCGTTAGAGGTTGGTGCACAAAATTCATGCATGAAGGTGGTCCCTCAGCCCAGTCTTCACCCTCTCCAATCTGAGATCCCTTGGAGCAGTGGTTCTCAACCTTCCTAATGCTGTGACCCTTTAATACAGCTCCTCAAGTGGTGGTGATCCCCAACCATAAAATTACTTCCGTTGCTATTTCATAACTGTAATTTTGCTACTATCATGAACTGTAATGTAAATATCTGATATGAAGGATGTATTTTCATTATTACAAATTGAACATAATTAAAGCATAGTGATTAATCACAAAAACAATATGTAATTATATATAGTGAAATATTTATTTCTAATTACAAATAAATGAAATTTTGTCTTGAATCATGGTATAGCATGGGTAACAGTCTTAATATAACAACAGTAAACTACATTGCTACATTTTGCTACACAGAGGAGCAGTCTGTTGGTTTCTAAGACAATGGGAAATAGGTGTTTTCCAATAGTCTTAGGCAACCCCTGTGAAAGGGTCATTCGACCCCCAAAGGGGTCTCGACCCATAGGTTGAGAACCGCTGCCTTGGGGGATGTCTGGCTACCAGTTTAGGCCCCTACTGGCAGTTGGACATCCCTCTCACAATCTGAGACCACTGTCTCCTAACCACTTGCCTGTCTACTGGCTTGATTGCCACCTAACTGCTCTCCTGCTGTTTTCATGGCCACCAAAGGCTCTCCTCTGCTTACTCGATTTAACCCCCAACTACCCTCCCCTGCTAGCCTGGTTGCCCCCTACTGCCCTCCCCTGCTGGTCTGATCTTGCCCCCAATGCCCACCCCCCCAACTAGCCTGATCAACCCTAACTGCCTCTGCCTCAGTCCCCACCACTGTGGCTTTGTCTAGAAGGAAGTCAGACAGTAGGAAGATGTCCAATCTCCTGGTCTAATTAGCATATTACCATATTATTAGTATAAATATTTTATTGATTTCAGAGAAGGAGAGAGATAGAAATATCAAAGATGAGAGAGAATCATTGATCCATTGCCGCCTGCAGGTCCAACATTAGAGATTGAGCCCACAACCTGTGCATATGCTCTGATAGGAAATCAAACCCTGACCTCCTGGTTCATCAGTCGATGTCCAACCATTGAGCAACACCAGTTGGGCTGCATTTTTGTTTTTTCAAACAGCAACCTGGATTCTGAATTTTGCTCCAAGTTGGAGGTGTTTATGTCCATTCAAGTGGGCTAATATAGGTACATAAATGAGCTTATCACTTGGCAGTTGATCAGTGGCTTTGATTTGCTTTTTTGGAGAAGGTTTCAGGTGTACCATCTTCAGTGTCTGATATTTGTCCCCTACCTGCTCATCATGACTGCATTCTCTTTTCTCTTTCCTTATCTTCACAGCTTCTATATACCTACAGACTTCAGTTCCTGCAGCCGTGTCAGCTACAACAACTTCTTTGAAGATAAATTATCAAATTGCCTCTTTAATGTTCCAGTGCGTACAGATATCATCTCCAACCCGATCTGTGGGAATCAGTTGGTAGAAATGGGAGAGAACTGTGATTGTGGTACTTCCAAGGTACAATTGAGTCCTTTATATAAAAAAGTTTAGTTTGTTTTTCAATTTTCAAGAAAATAAACTATAAAACTCTATAGTGTTCGTACACTTGAAATCTATTTCATTTTATTAACCAATATCACCCAGATGCATTTAATTTAAAAATAAAATGAAACACTTTTGAAATACATTTTTTAAATGATGTAATGTGGTTCACTATAAAAGTTCATGTTTCTTGTGTTTTTTTGTATATTCACTTGTAAATACTTGCCAGGCCAGATTTTCTAACAATGAATACCCACATTGCTTAACAAACCTTCTTGTGTTTCTTCCCCATATCTAGTCCTTTAAGTACCACTCACCAGCCTGGGCTTTGAGTCCTTATTCCTCCCTTTCTGTCAGAAGTACTTTGCATCTCTTATGTGCCCTATGACTTCTTGAAAAATCCCTTTAGATAGAGAACTATGACAGTGTTCAGAGAGTGGACGTAGCTTGACCAAGGTCACCAGCCTGGTAAACAAAGGAGCCACGGTGTGGACTCAGGTGTGCTGTTCAGCAGTCCCACATCACCCTGCATAGTTTATCCCTTGGTGACTCAGGACTTGTTACCATTATAAGTGCCTAACTTGATCCCACCTTGTTCACAGGGGAACTGGGATTCTGCATAGGACCCTTGCCCCCCTCTTATTAATATTTAATATAAGTAACATGTCAAACCACCAGAGGTTCAGCTTCTCAATAACTTCAAGTAGGATTTCAGATTTATTTATTCTATGAGAAAGAGCAAATTTTCTCAGATGATACTAATACTTGAAATTGGGTAAGAATTTTTGGCTTAAAATATTGTAATTCTGAATATACCATTCGGGAATCTCAATTGCTACGAGAAGGGGGCATGATTTCTCAAAAACTAGGCAAGGAGAACAAAACAAAGTACTGCTTCATGTAGAGTTGAATTGAATATAGGAATTTAGTAACTATATTTTTAGACTTTCAGTTACATGTTCTAAATATTAAATTTTCTGCTGAATAGGTACATAACTGATCAGTTGAACTAATTATGTTCTTTATTTAGATGTTATATTTAATAAACTGTTCTTTGTGCATTTGCTTGCTCTCATATTTTCAGTATTATTATGAGAAACTTGATGAACTAAAAAAAATCTTCACATTGGAAAAAATACATAAGTAGAATTCAGAAAAATACCAAACTTTTGGTTGCTCTAAAATCTTAGCTTTTCTAATGTTCAGCTTTGTTGTTTTTTATTTCCTTAAAATTATGTCCAAACTATACCAAAATGAGGTCTGTGCAATGAACAAATTGTATTATAAATTGTGCCAAAATGAGACCAACAAGTAATTTGGCATTTGCAATTGTTTCTGTATTCCTTAGGAATGTACCAACATCTGTTGTGACGCTAAAACATGTAAAGTCAAGGCAGGTTTGCAATGTGCATTAGGAGAATGCTGTGAAAAGTGCCAGGTAAGATTCTTTTATTCTGTCTTAATAATTATGACTACACTTTATTTTTTTATGTTAACATCTCAAGGGCTGTGTTAAATGAAATAGGCAAAACAACATTTTTTTGGTCTCTACATACTGCTACCTGCCACTTATCAAGTCTTCCCTGAGTGCTTGACAAATATGGGCTATTTGATCTTCCAACACCCCTTGGAACTAGGCATTATTATCTCATTTTGCTCAGAACAGAAAACGTGCAGAATAATAGAACCACTAAATGGCAAATTCCAAATTTACTGGTTCTATATCCAATACACCTACCTACTGCTTCTTAAGATACTACCTGACCTTCTTGGACCAAATCTCATATTAGTTATAAAATCCTTTAATAATTAGTTTGGTGATAAAACTTTAATTTTGAATAATATTGGGATTCCCCTATCTTCAATCTGTGAAGTCACTTCAGGGTGAAGTTCATAGAAAACAAGACATAAAATGAGGATGCCATGTCTCTTTCTCTGTGCAGCTTTTTGGCTTTTCTTTCAAGTTAAAATGTAGTGTTTTACATTCCATTGTTGCATAGAGTTCTATGTAATGATCATTTATTTATGTGCCTGTCTCTTTTGTTAGAATGGCTCCTAAGGGCAGGGGACTGACATCCTCACCCAGCACAGAATTCCATACAGTGTAAATGCTTAATAGCTATTTGTAGAAGGAATGTGTAGACTGGTTACCAGGTTATAGGTAATGTTTGGGATAGGGTTTACATGTTGTTGTTATGTCAGAGGGAGAGGAAAAACATAGAGGAGGACAAAAGAAGAAAATCTGAGAACTTAAGTAGTATTCAACAAGTGTTTATGTGTTTATTACATTCTATTTGTTAACTATTATGGGAGATTAAATGAAAAAAAAAAAAAGCCAGAACTAACCGGTTTGACTTGGTTGCTAGAGCATCTGCCTGTGGACTGAAAGGTCCCAAGTTTGATTCCAGTCAAGGGCACATGCCCAGTTTGTGGGCTCAATTCCCAGTGGAGGGCTTGCAGGAGGCAGCCAATCAATGATTCTCTCTCGTTGTTGATGTTTCTGTCTCTGTCTCCCTCTTCCTTCCTCTATGAAATCAATAAAACTATATATATATATATATATATATATATATATATTTAAAAAGCTGTCTTACCTCAAAGAACTTGCAGTTTCCTCAGGGCAATGATATACATGCCTAAAACAGATGAAAATGCAATGCATGATTGAATGCCAGGTAGATATCATAAAGGTATATGCCCTTTGTGTAAAACTTTTCACTTACTTTTTCACAATGAACTTGTAAATTAAAACTTACATGAGAAAATGGATTTTAGAGATATTAAATTCATTTTCTATGATTATACACTTAAGCACTGGCAGAGCCCAGATTCAAATCTACACCTTCCAAGTCTGAAATCAGGCCACATTCCCCACCACATGTAGAAACCTGACCTGGGGTGATTAATACACAATACAGTGAACAGATGATGTGTGTGGAATTGTGCACCTGAAATCTGTGAATTTCATTAAATACTTTCACTCCAATAAATTCAATCAGTCAATCAATCAGAAATGAAAAGGGAGCAGGTATATGTGTGGAAGAAATCAAAGGAGCCTTCATAGAACGTGAGGATTTCAAACTCAGCTGGAAAGTAATGATAGATTTTAGAGAAGTAGATGGAAAGAGAATTTTTCTAAATAAGGGGGCTGAGAGAAAGAACAAAGACAGGACAGAAAGTAGAAGCCTACTTTGCAAAGCGAGGCCTGCTGTAGCAGTGGGAGATTGAATTTGGAGAGTCTCATATTATCCAATTTACATGTGGATCATGTTCTGTCACCAGTATAAAGATATGGAAAGTGTTCTGATGATCTAAGAGCCTGCTCGCTCACTTTAGCTAGGGAAAGCTATACTTCCAGTGTCCACATAGGCCTCTTCAGATTTGAATAAAAGACCTGTGTGGACACTGGAAATAAGAGCAAAATTTGCAGTAGTAGATTGCAATGAAATTAATAAACCAAATGATAATTTGGGTATTTCTTCCTCATTATAAAATATTCCATAAAAAGAAATATCTGAACACACAATAAGAGAAATTAAGAATTAGAAAACATGATGCTTGGGAAAGTATCAGAGCTTGTGGACCTGGTGTTTGTAAACTTACCTCCCTTAAGATGGAAGATCCTCTGAAATTATAGATTGAAACTTCCTTGAAAGTCTTGACAATTATTTATTCAATAAAGTCAGAAATAACTTCCTTCTTTGCATCTAGGATATTGCTTGGTTTTTCTTTTTTCTTTTTTTAAATATTTTTATTGATTCTTTACAGAGAGGAAGGGAGGAGGATAGAGAGTTAGAAACATCGATGAGAGAGTGACATGATCAGCTGCCTCCTGCACGCCCCCAACTGGGGACATGCCCGCAACCAGGATACATGCCCTTGACCTGAATTGAACCTGGGACCTTTCAGTCTGCAGGCCGACACTCTCTTCACTGAGCCAAACCGGTTTTGGCAACTTGGTTTTTCTTTGGTACTTTTCACCTTGATATTTTTATATTGTTTCTACTACAAATCCAGGAATATTGATTGCTTAGAGAATCAGGGTGTTGGCCAACATCAATGAAACTGACATAATAGGAGATGGCTTTAGGTTATACCATGTAAATGTAAACTGGAGTAGAATTATGCCCCTAACTATCTTGGCAATAAAGGGCCAAAGGGAAAATATTATTTGTGTTCATTTGAAATATTTGGTAAAACAGATGGAGTACAACATTCTCTCAATTTACCTCCCCTGCAGTTTAAAAAGGCCGGTACAGTGTGCAGACCAGCAAAAGATGAGTGTGATCTGCTGGAAATGTGTGATGGTAAATCTGGTATTTGCCCTGCTGATCGATTCCAAGTCAATGGCTTCCCTTGCCAGGATGGAAAGGGCTATTGCTTGATGGGGATGTGCCCCACACTGCAGGAACAGTGCACCGAGCTCTGGGGTGCAGGTAGGAGGACACATCCCATTGTTGCTGGCATTCCTGCCTTTTTCAACACACAGGCAGCAAAACAAAACATGTTATTACAAGTGACAGTGTTTAATCATGGCCAAAATCACGTTCTATCCCAACCTTCTCTCTTAGCAACTACAACATTGCATTTTATACAAAGGTCAGTTAGGGGTTTGCTAGATTTAGAAAATAAAAATAAGAATTGGGCCAGTAAAATTTAAATTTCAGATTAACAATCTTTTTAGTATTTGTATGTTTCGTGCAATATTTGAGGAAAACTCAAAAACATCTCTTTGTATAATAGAGATTTAAATTTAATTGCTGGGTTCAATATTTTTTCCAGAAACCCTAACCAAGATATTTTTCAGATAAGTAAACTCTTGGAAGTTCATGTGCATGTATGTGCATACTAGTACATGTGTATGCATGTGTGTGTGTAGGTGTGTGGAGATGATCAGAAGTGAACAGAGAGTTAAAGAAAGGGGAAGAAGAGGAAAAGAAGACACTTGGAATGCAGAAGAGTGATGAAGAAAAGTGAATTCTCTTTTTTTAATTTTTTTTTTATTAATGTGTTACATGTATACATATCTTCCCATTCCCCACCCCTCCCAGGCATACTCTAACCCTCCCAGTGCCTTGTGTTCATTGGTTTTGATTATATGCATGCATACAAGTCCTTTGGTTGATCTCTTATCTACCCCACCTCTCCTTAACCTTCTCAGTAATTTGACAGTCTCTTTGATGCTTTACTACCTCTGTATCTATCTTTTTGTTCATCAGTCTGTAATCTTCTTTATTATCCACAAATGAGTGAAATTATGTGATGCTTCTCCTTCATTGACTGGCTTATTTTACTTAGCATAAGGCTCTGCAGTTCCATCCAGGTTGCTGCAAATGATAAGAATTCCTTCTTTTTTTATGGCAGCACAGAATTCCCATTGTGTAGATGTACCACAGTTTTCTGATCCACTCATCTGCCGACGGGCACCTAGGCTGTTTCCAAATTGTAGCTATTATAAATTGTGCTGCTATGAACATAGGGGTGCATAAATCCTTTTTGATTGGGGTTTCTAATTTCTTAGAATATATTCCCAAGAGTGGGATTCCTGGGTCAAATGGGAGTTTCATTTTTAGTTTTTTGAGGAAACTCCATACTGTTCTCCACTGTGGTTGCACCAGTCTGCATTCCCACCAGCATTGCAGGAGGGTTCCTTTTTCTCCGCATCCTTGACAACACTTGTCATTTGTTGATTTGTTGATGATTTCCGTTCTGACAGGTGTAAGATGGTATCGCATTGTCATTTTGATTTGCATCTCTTGGGTAATTAGTGACTTTGAACATGTTTTTATGTGACTCTTGGCCTTCCTACTGTCGTCTTTCAAAAATGTCCTATTTAGGTCCATTGCTCATTTTTTATTGGGTCCATTATCTTTCTTTAGTTAAGTTGTATAAGTTGACTATAGATGTTGGAGATTAAACCTTTATCAGTGATAACATTTGCAAATATGTTCTCCCATACAGTGGGGTTTCTTATTGTTTTGTTGGTGGTTCCTTTTGCAGTGCAAAAGCTTTTTATTTTGATGTAGTCCCATTTGTTTATTTTCTCTTTAGCTTCCATTGCCCTTAGAGCAGTATCAGTGAAGAAGTTCTTTCGGCATATATCTGAGATTGTGCTGCCTGTGGATTCGTCTAGTATTTTTATGTTGCCCGTCTCATGTTTAAGTCCTGTAACCATTTGGAGTTATTTTTGTGTGTGTATGGTGTTAGCTGGTGGTCTAGTTTCATTTTTTTTGCATGTATCTGTCCAATTTTCCCAACACTATTTATTGAAAAGGCTGTCTTGACACCATTGTATGTTCATACCTCCTTTGTCAAATATTAATTGAGCATACTGGTTTGGGTGAATATCTGGATTCTCTATTCTATTCCATTGGTCTATATTTCTGTTCTTGTGCCAGTACCAGGCTGTTTTGAAAACAGTTGCTTTAATATAGCTTGAAATCTGATATTAAGATACCACCTACTTTATTCTTCTTTCTCAAGATTGCTGTGGCTATTTAGGGTATTTTTTTGTTCCAGATTAATTTTTGGAGAGTTCTTTCTAGGACTGTGAAATATGTCATTGGTATTTTAATCTATAGATTGCTTTGGGTAGTATGGACATTTTAATGATGTTGATTCTCCCAATCCATGACCATGGTATCCTCTTCTATCTGTTTACATTTTCCTCTATCTCTTCTTTCAGTGTCCTCTAGTTTTTTGTGTATAGGTCTCTTACCTCCTTAGTTAGGTTTATTCATAGGTATCTTAATTTTTTTGGTGCAATGGTAAATGGGATTGCTTTTTTAGTCTCTCTTTCTATAATTTCACTATTAGTGTATAGAAATGCCATAGATTTCTTGGCATTAATTTTGTATTCTGCTACATTGCTGAATTCACTTATTAAGTCTATTAGTTTTTGGATGGAGTCCTTCGGGTTTTTTTTTTATGTATAGTATCGTGTCATCTGCAAATAAGGACAGCCTTACTTCTTTTCCAATTTGGATACCTTTATTTCTTCTTCTTGTCTAATTGCAATGACGAATACTTCCAGTACTATGTCGAACAGGATTGGGCATGCCTGTCTTGTTCCTGTTCTTAGGGGAAATGGTTTTAATTTTGCCCATTGAGTATGATGTTAGCTGTGGGTTTAATATATATGGCTTTTATGATGTTCAGGTCTGATCCTTCTATTCTGACCTTGCTGAGAGTTTTTATCAAGAAAGGGTGTTGGATTTTGTCAATTGCTTTTTCTGCATCAATTGATATGACTATGTGATTTTTATCTCTTAGTTTGTTTATGTGATGTATCACGTTTATTGATTTGCGGATATTATACCATCCTTGCATTCCTGGGATAAATCCTACTTTGTCATAGTGTATGATCTTTCTGATGTACTGCTGGATCCGATTTGCTAGAATTTTGTTGAGTGTTTTGGCATCTATGTTCATGAGAGATATGGCCTGTAATTCTCTTTCATTGTGTTGTCTTTATATGGTATTGGTATTAGGGTGATGCTGGCTTCCTGGAAGGTGTTTGGAAGTGTTCCTTCTTCTTGAATATTTTGGAATAGTCTGAGGAAGATAGGTTTTAATTATTCTTGAATGTTTGGTAAAACTCTCCTATGTAGCCATCTTGTCTGGGGCTTTAGTTTGCTGGAAGCTTTTTGATTACTGCTTCTATTTCTTCCATAGTTATTGGACTCTTGAGATGTTTAGATTCTTCCTGATTGAGTTTTTGAAGGTTATATTTTTCTAGGAATATGTCCATTTTCTGTAGGTTGTTCAGTTTGTTGGAATAGAGTTGTTCATAGTATTTTTTTTAACAATCTTTTGTATTTTAGCGGGGTCTGTTGTTATTTCTCCTCTTTCATTTCTGATTTTGTTTATTTGGGTCTTCTCTCTTTGCTTCTTGGTGAGCCTGGCTAGAGGTCCATCAATCTTTTTTATCTTTTCAAAGAACGAGCTCTTGGTTTCGTTGATCCTTCGAATTGTTTCTTTGGTCTCTATGTTGTTCATCTATGCTCTGATCTTTACTATTTTCTTCCCTCTGCTTATACTGGGCTTTTCTTGAGGTTCTCTTTCTAGCTCTTTGAGTTGTAGGGGTAGGTAATTTATTACCATTGTTTCCTTTTTTTTTTTTTTTACAGTAGCATTGTAGAGATATGAACTCCCCTCTCAAGACTGCTTTCACTGTGTCCCATAAATTTTGTATTGTTGTGTTGTCATTGTCATTTGTTGCCATTTGATGTTTTTTATTTCTTCCTTAACCTCTCTGGTTACCCATTCGTTGGTTAATAGCATGCTGTTTATTCTCCATGTTTTTTATTTCTTTGTGTTGTTTTTATTGTAGTTGATTTCCAGTTTTATGCCACTGTGATCTGAGTAAATGCTTGGTATGATTTCTATCTTCTTGAATTTGAAGAGACTTTTCCTATGACCCAACTTATGGTCTATCTTGAAAATGACCCATGTGCACTGAGAAGAATGTATATTTTGTGTCATTGGGGTGAAATGTTCTGAAGATGTCAATTAATTCCATCAGGTCTGGTGAGTCAGGACTGATGTTTCTTTGGTGATTTTTTGTTTAGAGGATTTGTCCAGTGGTGACAGTGTTATATTAAAGTCTCATACTATGATTATATTGCTGTCAATATCTACCTTGATATCCTCCAGGTGTTTTTTTTTTTTTTAATGTATTTAGGTGCTTCTATATTGGGTGCATATGTGTTTACCAGAGTTATTTCTTCTTGTTGGAATGTTCCCTTTAGTATTATGAAGTGGCCTTTTTTATCTCTTGTTATGTCCTTCACTTTGAGGTCTAATTTGTCAGCTATAAGTATTGAAACCCCAGATTTTTTTCATTTCTATTTGCCTGAAACACCATCTTCCATCCCTTCACCCTCAGTCTGTGTGCATCTTGTTCTGAGGTGGATTTCTTGTAGACAGCTGATATATGGGTCATGTTTTCTTATCTAATTTGTTACTTTATGTCTTTTGATTGAAGCATTTAATCCATTTACATTTAAAGTTATTATTGATAGGTACTTATCTGTCGCCATTTTTATTCTTTACCTCTGTGTTCCTTCTTTGCTTCCTATTTCTTTATTTACAGCAGACCCTTTAACATTTCTTGCATTGCTGGTTTGATGGTAATAAATTTCGTTAGTCCTTTTTTTTTTCTGTGAAGCTCCTGATTTCACTTTCAATTTTGATTGAAAGCCTTGCAGGTTACAGTATGCTTGAATTCAGGCCCTTCCTTTGCATGACTGCATATCCCTTCTGGCCTGATGAGTTTCTGTTGAGAAATCAGTTGCTAGTCTTATGGGGGTTCCTTTGTAGGTAATTTTCTGTTTCTCTTTGGCTGCTTTTAAGATTTTTGTCATTGGTGTTTGCTAATTTAATTATAATGTGCCTTGGTGTTGGTTTTGGGGGGTTCATTTTGCTTGGGACTCTGTGAGCTTCTTGGATTTTTTTTTCCTATATCAGGGAAGTTTTCTGAAGAAATATCATTATTTCTTCAAACAGGTTTTCTATTCCTTGCTCAGTTTCCATTCTTTCTGGAACCCCAATTATGCAGATGTTGTTTCGTTTTGTGTTATCCCAAAGTTTCCTTAGGGTCCCCTCTTGCTTTTTAATTTTTTGTTTCTATAACTGCTATACTTGGGTATTTTTTTACCTTGTCTTCTAGCTCACTGATGTAGTCCTTTGCTTCTTCTAGTATACTTTTGATGCTTTCTAGTGAGTTCTTTACAACAGCGATATTATTTTTCATTTCTTCTTGATTATTTTTCATTTCCTCTTGGCTCTTCTTCATTTCCTCTTGCATCTTACTCATATTGTCAATTTTGTTATCCATTCTTTTCATCCACCTTATGACCATTTCTCTGAACTCTTTCTCTGGTAGGTCATTTGTTTCTATTTCATTTACTTCCTTTTCTGGTGATACGTGCTTTTCTTTTATATGCGGGCTGTTTTTTCATCTGCTGATGGTCTTTCTTTTCTGGGTGTCTAGTTATGTAGTTCTCTCTCCTGCATTGATTTAAAGGCACAGAATACAACACAATTAGATACAACACACAAGGCAGTGAACAGAAATGTATTCGCAATGTTAATAACCACAAATAAGGTGACTAC
>PVJN01022916.1:0-32854 GCA_004026805.1 Lasiurus borealis | reverse complement strand
CCCGCGCCCCGAAGGCCCCGCCCCCACGGCCTCTCTGAGCCCCACAGGCCCCGCCCCAGTCTTTGCTCCGCCCCGCGCTCCATCCGCCTGCCCCAGCCTTCGCCCAGCCTGGGCGATAGGGACTTAAATCACAAAGAACAGCAGCCTGTAATTATTGGAATCGAGAGTCTAGGACCTAGACTCTCAGTGGTCGGCAAACTCATTAGGCAACAGAACAGCAAACCGCAGCACGGGAGCCGCATGTGGCTCGCGAGCCGCAGTTTGCCGACCTCTGATCTCGTCGTCTCTGCCCACCCTTCCATCCCCACCCAAAGCATCACGAGAGGTTCCCCATCGGATAGGCTCTTCCTCTCCTCATTCTCACTTTGGGGGACTTTATAGAGAGAGGATGCTATAGTGGATGCCATTAAAAGCATCGTAAGGGAATATTTACTTGAAAATGTTTGCAGAGATAAGTGAAAAGCAGGTGACAAACAGAATGGCCTCTTTTAGAAGTACAGATAGGCGCAGTCCATGGTCTAAAAGGCCTAATTTGGTTACAGTATGTATTTCTAGACAGGATTGTGCTTGGTTTTTAGGCATCTAAAAGGGCATGTTTTATCTTATGTACCGGGCACCTATTATAACAAACGAGGCTTCATCCATTCCCCCAGTCTCCTCTTTCTGGTTTCTTTTTCTCTGCCTCTTCCCCTAAAACGGGTGTCCTACCTCAGCCTTCTCCTTACTTGTCCCATTCTGCGCTCACATAGTTCTCCTTCAAGGCTTCAGTCATTACTTTTTTTAAAAAATATATATTTTATTGATTTTTTTACAGAGAGGGAGAGGGATAGAGAGTTAGAAATAATGGTGAGAAACATTGATCAGCTGCCTCCTGCACGCCCCCCCCCCCTTTCTGAGGATCGAGCCCACAATCCGGACCTCTAGCCCCTGGACCAGGCTCGAACCCCGGACCCTTCAGTCCGCAGGCCTCCGCTCTCTCCACTGAGCCAAACCAGCGAGGGCAGAACATCCTTTTCGGTTTCTCTCTGCCCAACTGGAGAAGTGACTTTCCACCGACTTCTTTCATCGGAAAGACAAACCTCGTTCAACTTGGGGAACTGTTCAAAGGCTTTGCTTTCCTGAAAAAATGAAAATAGCTGAGGGCGAAACAGGAATTTGTGGCCACAGTCGCACATGCAAAATCCTCGGCTGCTCAAAACCCGTTCCTCGGCCCCGCCCCGCCCAGGCCCCGCCCCCGGCCCCGCCCCGCCCCGTGGCTGAAGAGGGGAAGGGGCGGGGACTCGGTTGCGTCATAAGCCGGCGCCGGAAGTGCGGTGCGTGCGACGAGGTGCTGCCTGCCGTCTGTTGGGAACCGCAGCGGGTGGAGTGTGCCGGTGCTGAGTGAGTACGGGAATTGCCGGGGTGGGATCCGGGGTGGGTGTTTGGGCCCAAACTGGGGAGACGCCCGAGGTTTGGAGGCCCGGTTGCGGGGCTGGAGGTGCGGAAGGCCGGGAAGAGAGTCGATGCGGCTAGTCCTTCGCCCGGTTGCGATGGTTCAGCTGCGTAGCTATTGGGAGTTATTGTAGGTGTCTTCTCTTATCTGTGAGTCGCATGATCCCCTGTTGAGAGAGATCCTTTTTTATTTTTTTATTGTTTGGTTATGCTTTGCTAAAGTTTGGAGAAATAATGGAACTTGGACTTGTGGTTAATGAGAAGGCGAGCTTTTTTTGCAGTCCGTTCTGAACTCGTCTGCCTCCTTTGAATCCGGTGCATCTTAATTTCTCTTAAGCCCGGGCTGCTTCGCCTGTAAAATAAGAGTCGTGCTTCGAAGGACTGTGGTAAAGTTTGTCATAAAGGAACATGTGTCAGCGAAGTAGCATACGTGAAGTACTTATTGTTGTGCCCGGTGTGTGGATAAGTGCACGATACGTTGTGGGGGTTTTGTTGTTGTTGCTGTTGTTGTTGTTGTTGTTGTTGTTGTATTTCGCCCGTTAGACCTACGCAGGGAATTTGGAAAGGGACAGATTAGGAATTAGGACCTTGTGAGCCTTCTCTGGGAAACACGAGGGCGGGTTGGATGTGTGATACTCAGCGCTGAGTCTGATTTCAGGGACTGACCATGGACACCCAGAAGGACGTCCAGCCCCCAAAGCAGCAGCCCATGATCTATATCTGCGGAGGTAAGAGGAGCGCTTACCTGAAGTGAGACCGTTTTACTTCGCTTTTTAGAAATCATTGTTTTCTCTTTGGCTTAAATAAGCCACTCATCCTTAAAATTATAAAGCAGAAACTTGAGCCACCATAAAAATCCTCTCGAGATTTCATTTTCTCTCCTAGAAAAAGTGCTTGCCCCAAATCTTCTTTCCCCCTTAATATGTTGGTAATAAGCCTTGGCTTTGGTTGTCCCAATGGTTAGAGCATTGGCCTGGACATCAAAGGGTCCTGGTTTGGATTCCCGGAGCATCTCTCTCCCCCCCACTCCCTTCCTCCTCTCTCTCTCTCTCTCTCTTTCTCTCCTCTCTCTCCTTCTCTCTCCTCCCTTCTCCCTTTTCCCTTCCCTCTCCCTCCCTTCTAGTCTCTCTAAAAATCAGTGGGAAAATATCCTCAGGTGAGGATTTAAAAAAAAAAAATTGGTAATACATAACCTTGAGATTGAGTATATTTTAGTGATTTGAATTTTTTCCTTTTAGATACTGAATTAATGTGTTTTCTTTTGTAGAATGTCATGCAGAAAATGAAATAAAATCCAGGGATCCAATCAGATGCAGAGAGTGTGGATACAGAATAATGTACAAGAAAAGGACTAAAAGATGTATCCTTTTAACTATGCTTTCTAAATAAGAGGTAGGAGGAAATTAAGAATAATGCTTGTGTTGATATCAGAGACTAATTTCTGGTAAAAATGGTAACTTTTGGATTACTTACCCAAAAAAAGATACAGTCAGCATTTCCATAGACCAGTTTGCCAGTGTATAGTCACATACTGTATAATCTTAATATTAGTTGCTTTTGGTCCTCATGAGTCTAATTTTCAGGGAAACTGTATTGAACTAAATACTCATGTGAGCTTGAGTTTATGGATAAACTAAATTATAGGAGAAATACAAATATTATGTATGCTACCAAATAGAAAAAGTGTGCCTTCCAAATTAGTTGAAAGACTGAAAGGAAATTGTTATGTAGTAAAAATATGTTTTTACTGATTTTATTTATTTTTTTAATATATATTTTATTGATTTTTTACAGAGAGGAGAGGGAGAAAGAGTTAGATTAATCGATTGGCTGCCTCCTGCATACCTCTTACTTGGGATGTGCCCGCAGCCAAGGTACATGCCCTTGACCGGAATCGAACCTGGGACCCTTTAGTCTGCAGGCCGACGCTCTATCCTTAACCAAACTGGTTAGGGCTGTTTTTATTGATTTTAGAGAGAGGGATACAGAGAGAAACATCGAAGAGAGAGAAACTTTGATTGGCTGCCTCCTGCATGACCCTTACTGGAGATCAAGCCTGAAACTCGGGAATTGAACTGATGACCTCTTGGTTCACAGGTGGGTCTACCCTTAACCATGGGGCCACAGGGGCTGGACTGCTTCTGTGTGTTTTGGTGCGTTGGTCTTTTGTATCATGGAAAGACAGCTAAAAAAATTGTCATAATGATGACGTCTATACTTTTGGGCTTTTAGATTCAATTACAAACTAGCACACTGTAAAGAGAAAGTGACTTGGAAGTATTAAAATCTTTTAAATAACTTAAACATGTTTTTGTCCTTAACTCAGTTTTATACAGTGGTGGTTTTTGATGCTCGATGAAACAGAATTCAGAAGAATATCTTTGTTTGCATTTGGATTTGCTGTTATTGTTATATAGTTTTTTGATGCGTATGCTTTATGAATGCAGTTATATACACATGATTTCACTTTAAAAAAGATACTGTATTTAGGTGTCTATTATAAAGATTGTTTTTTGATCAGTTGCATGATTTGTAATTTAATTTTGTGTTTGTAATTTAATTTTGTTGTATATGTCATCTGACATGAAAAAGGTTGAAAGTGTTTCGCCAAACCACGCTTTTAATCAAAACCTGGAGTCGTTGGGGCCCTCGTTAAAAATAAAGCTTTTTAGGGCTCTCTAGGTCTGATTAAGTTCATTCTTTGGAAACCACTGTTTTATATTACCAATTGTTAGTAAAGTCTCAGCATCATTTGGTGTGGAGTGTAACAGTATGCTTACTCTCAGTGTGCATACATCATTTGGGGTTATATTTTTCATTTGTTAATTGAAGTAGGCCTTTCTGCATTTGTATGTGATGCCTGACTGGTTTTTAAATCTTGGGCAAGGGAAAAGAAACTAAAGGTTGCTTTCTGAAAGGGAAATTCAACCTCACATACAGATGAAGACTCTTAAGGCAGATGCAGTTCCAGGTGTAATCACTCATTAAAGTAAAAAAATCTGCTTTCAAGATATATAAAAAAAAATAGGTGTTGGTTTACACTGAATTACTGGATAAATGTTTAATACTTTTGTCTTGACTTTAGAGATATCGATAGTTTGATACACCATGTGTTCCAAGATTATCATCATTATGGAACATACTGGTTTCCCTAATATTCACTGTGAAGATCTGAAATATTCCAAGTTCTATAAAATGTATTATGTACTATACAAAGTACTAAGTACTACCATGCTCATATTTTTAAAGAGTTCTTCCTTGATCTGGGTTTTCCTTACGCCATGTCTTTCATAATTTGGTAATTCCTGCTATATTCCTTTTTGTCGTCTTTTTTAGACAAGAGTCCCAACAAATAAGATATCTCTTTATGAACAACCCCAACTCATTGGATAATGTTGCTCTTAACAGCTCTGATTCCATCATAGGTCCCTTTCTTATTAGTAATTTAATTGAATATTGTTATTTGGTTAACTAAGCAGATGTTTAATGGAGAAAGTATTACCATTGGAATTCACTATTTCAGTCCGTTACTTCCCTCTCTGTGTCTGCATCTATAAAATGGAAGTAATTTTACCTCTTGCCTATCTGGATAGTTTAAAGAAAAAAATGATACAATACATATAAAATTGCTTTAAAAATTCTTTTGAATAGTGCTCTGTAAATATAAAAGTCTGGGCTTGAAGTTAACACATAACTTGTTCTCTACTAAGCTGCTTACTTAGACATGCATGTCTATGAGAGAGGCATGGAAATTGGTTCACATCCTGTCCTGCTATTCAGTGACTGGCCATTTAACATTTCTTTTAACTTCAGCTTTATTGTCAAAGTGGAAGAGTTAATGATGGTCAGTACGTACTTTGAAGCTATTTTCAGAGATTTAAGGCATGAAAAATTCAAAAATATGTGAAATCAGAAATGACCAGTCCTAAGGAATAACAAATATCCCTTGTTAGCTGGCAGCATGATCTTCCCAGGGTTCATTGCCTTGTTTGTACGATAGGCATGAAATTATAGCACCTACCTCAAAGTTTTGTTGCACGTTAAAAGAATCCATAAAAACTCAGCCTAATAATAGGCCATGTTAATTATTACCATTACCATTACTGTAATATTACCGTTTTCCACACACGATTGTTATTTGCCTTAGAATTCGTCTCCCAGCTATTTATTTTTCTGTCCTCCATGCTCTTCAAATTGCTCTTTCAAGAATACAAGTTTCGCCCTATCCGGTTTGGCTCAGTGGATAAAGCGTCAGCCTGTGGACTGAAAGGTCCCAGGTTCGATTCTGGTCAAGGGCATGTACCTTGGTTGCATGAAGGAGGTGTGCAGGAAGCAGCTGATCGATGTTTCTGGCTTTCTATCCCTCTCCCTTCCTCTCTGTAAAAAATTAGTAAGATATATTTTTTAAATAAAGAATACAAATTTCATGATAGCGTCCTGCTGGAAATCCTCAGTGGTTCCCTGTTTTGCTAAAATAAAAAATAAAAAATGATTTGAAATACTGTGCTTAGTCCTTGATAATCCCACTCTTATCTCTGTCACCACTTCAATCCACCTCTCAGTCTTTTGGTTCTAAGATGTTTGCAGTTCCTTAAAAAGGCAAGAGGCCTCTTTTCTTTCTTGCCAGTCCTTTTCCCCAGGTTTTTCTCTGCCTGAAATGAACTTTCCTGGTGTTCTTCACCAGCATCAGAACTTAGAAGGGTTGTTTTATTGTCTTCTAGCTTCCAGCATTGTGGAGAAGTCCAAAACCATTCTTGTCCTTAATCCTTTGTATGTGACCCATTTCCTCTCTTTAAGAATTTTTGCCATTTTACAGTATGTGCATTTGTATGGTTTTCTTCCACTGTTTTTGCTCACTTGGCTACTTTCATATTATCTATTTAAACTAGACCGAAATAAAAAGAATTCTCCACAAGTGATCTTTACTGTTTGATTTGAATTGCAGTATATCTTCTTCACATTCGTATCTAGCGCCTAGTGCAGTGTCTGACTCATAACCAGCACTCAGAAAATGATAAATGCATGGAAAGAAAGAGGGAATCTTGTCTTCATTTATTCTTCTGCATGAAGGGGAGGGAGTAAATCTAGGTCGCAGTGTAAATATCCTGAACGTTTAATGATGTCTCTGTAACTGAGTAGGAGTAGATACCAAATTTACCTTGCAGGTAGTCCAACAATCAAAAAGAGCAATATTTTAACTGGATCTGAAACCAATTGAAAAGGAGAGGAAAGGGGACTTCCACTCCCACCCTCCTAAGGGTCCTTTTTCCCCCGGTGAAGCCGGCTTCTTACCGCCAATCAGCGGGGTGGCAGGTCGGGGACTAGCCAATCACCCGGCACAGGGCCTAGTCCCGCCCCTGGCGAGCAGCCGGTGCACCTGACGCTCGGGCGCTGCGACACGCCCCTCGCTGCCCCCGCAGCGCCGCGGCTCCGGTTTGCACGGCGCGGGGTTCTGAGAACCAGGTGAGTGCCTGCCCCCCAGGAGTCAGTGATGTCTCTGCAATGTAGTCCTTCCCCCTGCGCCGGGGTGGAGGGCGGACGCCGAGGGGCTGGAGTGAGGGGCGCCTTGTGGCTTGAACATCCTTCCTAGTCGGAGGGGGAACAAACCCGGGGGTGGGGGTGGGGGACTTTTGTTTCCGCGGATGTTGGGGGGGTTCCCGGTGCCCGCAGCCTGGGGGTGGGGAACAAATCCTAAAGTGCCCCCTGACCGTTGCCAGTTGGCTGTGAGAGCTCGCGGATCGCGGCGGTCCCTCCGCCCTCTCGAGCCGCGTTGTACATAGAAACCGTTGCTATGGCTGGAGCTTGTCGGGTCCTCCCGGCCTCGGGCAGCAGAGGGCGCTCGGCCCCGCGGATCCTCGGAGGATGCTCCAGGGGGAAGAAAAGAGGCTTTCGTGTTAATAGAGCATCGCAGTGTCCGCCGGAGGTGATACGGTGAGCGGAGGAGGAGATACAGGAAGTGGATGTGGATCAGGATGATGCAGAGAAAATTAAGGTTTCCCTAATCGGAAAATCCAAACAGATGTGGAAGGGTTTTAAAGAGAGCAAGTAAGCCCACCGGTGCGGTACTGTGGCTCAGCGCGGACCCATGAACCAGGTCAGGGCACATGCTCGGGTTGCGGGCTCGGCCCCCAGTAGGGGGCATGCAAGAGGCAGCCGATCATCGATGTTTCTATCATTCCCTTTCCCTTCTCTGAAATAAGTAAAAATAAAAAAAACAACTATTTTTTTTTAAAAGAGAGCAAATAAAGTCTTGCATATGTTGTATTTTAGAACTTGAGAGTTAATATTTTGTGATCTTAAGAATGTGTACCCTACCAACAATGGTAGTTTTCAAAAAGAATGATCAGAAATGTTAAAACAGAGTTCAGAAGAAAATTTAACTGATTAGGTAAGAGGTGTCTTTCACTTCAAACGTTTCCCACTATATTTTATTCAAATAATAAAATGTCAGGGGTTGTACGGTATCTTCAATGTAAGGTAATCTATTTTAATCTTATTGGATGTTTAAACCTCTCCCATTAAAGATCCTCCAGCTCTTTGGCAAATCAGCTCTTAAGACAAACCATCTATTCTGGGCAACATCAATAATTTAAAAGTTCTTTATGTTGCATCCTTAGAGTTACGTTGTGATGGGAGACATTCGTCACAGTGGACCCTTCTGGTACGGTGTCAAAGCCATTATCTCATTTCTCAGCTTCATCGCATCCAAATGCTGATGAACTGTTATCTATATTCTCTACCCAAGTTAAAGCCGGCAGGAAGAGGGAGGTGAAGCTGACAGAGGTCCGATATATGACTGGACTCCCAGAGGGCAGGCATGCTGAAGGAAATACTTGGAATGAATTAGGTCCACTGCTGGTACTCATTTTTAAACTAGAGGCCTGATGCACAAAATTCGTGCAACAGTAGGCCTTCCCCAGGCTGCCAGCACTGCTTCCCTCTGGCACCAGGGACCCAGGATTTCCTTGTAGCCCCAGCTTCGTCCAGAAGGACATTCAGTCTAATTAGCATATTAATCTTTTGTTATTATAGATTTATCACCCAATATACTTTAGGACAATGATTAAAAAAAAGTATTGCTTTCAGAGGGGAAGGGATAGAGTGAAACAGCAATGATGGAAGAGAATAATTGATTGGCTGCCTCCCGCACACCCCCCATTGGGGATGAACCCCAACCAGGAGTCAAACCCTGATCTCCTGGTTCATGGGTCGATGCTCAACCACTGAGCAATATCAGCCAGGCCACATCTTTTTAAAATATATATATATATTTTAATTGATTTCAGCGATAGAGGAAGGGAGAGGGGAAGAGAAACATACATGAGTTGTCTCCTGCATGCAGCCTGACCATGGATAATGCCCATAACCTGGGTATATGCCCTGACCCAGAATCAAACTGGTGACCTTTTGGTGCACCATAGGACACTCAACCAACTGAGCCACACCGGCCAAGGCTGTACACGTCTTTATAATTTTTGTTTGTATATTCATGAAATAAAAGTTTTGCAAAAACATTATTACCTTTAATGGTAAGTTCTATCTCAATATAAAACAATGCTTATTGAAACTCACTCAATTGATTTCATGGGTTGCCACTTGCAATTTGAAAATCATGGGTATGCCCTGGCCTGTTTCGATCAGTGGTTAAGAGTGTTGGCCCAGGACCGAAGGGTCTTGGGTTTGATTCCTGGTCGAGGGCATGTACCTCAGTTGTGGGTTTGATCCCCAGCCCCGGTTGGGGTGCCTGATGGAGGCAACCAATGTGTCTCTCTCTTTCTCTGCCCCCCTCACTGCCTCCCATTCTCTAAAACTCATTGGAAAAATATCCTTGGGTGAGGATTAATTTAAAAATTTTTTAAAGAAAAGCATGAGTATAATGAGTAAATATGTGGGCTGTTGCCACCTACTGAGTTTCAAGTCCTCAGTTCGCTTCTTATGACCATAAACAGTTTACATCATTGAAACATCAACTTCCTCACCTGTAAAATGGAAGCCATTATTAATATCCTCCATGAGAGTGGTTTTGGAGATCGAGATCATTCATAACACAGTAATTTTACCTCATAAATGTTGACTATTATTGTCCTCTACTTTAAAATGAAATCTGCTTGATGTAATAGCTGAAGGGTGAAACGTAATATATGTAAGAATTAGAGTGGTGCCCAGCACACATTAAAAACTCTAATTGTTAATGCTGTCACCATCATCATTAGCAGTAGTATCATTAAAATGAAACTGTGTTCAAGGCCTCCTATTCCCAATTCAATTCAGCAAGTGTTTCTTTTGTTGTTGTTCTTAACCTTCACCCAAGGATATTTTTCCATTGATTTTTTAGAAAAAGTGAAAGGGAGGAGGAGAGACACATTGATTGGTTGCCTCCTACGTGTGCCCTTGACTAGAGTGGAACCTCAGACCCTTCAATCCACAGCCAAGGCTCCGTAAGTGTTTCTTAAGAGAATGCCACTAGAACACAGATTTGGGAGTTG
Source organism: Lasiurus borealis (assembly GCA_004026805.1). Taxonomy (NCBI): domain Eukaryota; kingdom Metazoa; phylum Chordata; class Mammalia; order Chiroptera; family Vespertilionidae; genus Lasiurus; species Lasiurus borealis. The sequence goes on along the minus strand of PVJN01022916.1, from coordinate 22,937 downwards.
TTCATTGATGGTGTTGTGGACAGTGGAAACTGCACCAGATGTTAAACCAATGGGGTCAGAAACCAGACCGGGGTTCACCAATCTGGGTTCTTGAGTTCTGGCTAGGAAAAGGAAGGGCCCTTCCAGCTTGGGAGTGAGGAAGGTAGTGGGAACCTGCAAGATGTAGGGGAGGGGGAACCGAGGGAGGAGAAGAAGGGGGACTGGTGGGAGGATGGAGCTGGGTCCTCTGTCCTAAGGGTTTTAAGGGTGGAGTTTTCAGGGGAAGTCCCAGGGGGAAAACCTAATAGAATATTCATCAACTCTCCAGGTGTGTCCTTTCAGGGTTGTTGTCTTTACTGGTTGATTGGTCAGCTCCAGGGCAGAGGGTTGTTATTCAGTGCAGCTGGTCCTAATGTCAGCCGTGGGTCACTTGCCTGGTTTTGCCACTTTTCTGGGTCTGGAGCTGAAACACAACTGAGGCCTAGATGTCATCTCTAGGAGGAAAGGTCAAGGACGTCTAAACCGAATGACCCTCGATATGCTAGGGGAGGAGAGGTCACCCTTTCATTAGTTTCTCCCATAGACTTACTTTCTCCTGGAAGCCGAAGCGCCCTCTCCTTTACCTAATTACTTCTCCACAGTTTATCACGCTTTGTTAAAAGGGTCTATAGGCTCCCATGCTGAACAGATTCTTTGGGTTTTTACTTTTTTTTGTGAAGCCCCCAACAGCATATAAAATAAACTAGAGGCCCGGTGCACCAAATTCGTGCATGGGGGTGGTCCCTAGGCCTGGCTGGCAATCAGGGTCCACTGGGGCTAGGCAGATCAGGGCTGGGCCAGAGGGGAGGTGATGGTTGTCGGGCCACGTGCAGAAGGAATGGACACCAGTTGCCGACTCTGCCATTGTTGGGGCCACATCCACCACCACCCACCCCAGTTCCCTGCCCCAGCCTGGGAGCCAGGGGGAGGGACTGCGGGAGGTTGGTGGGCCAGGGGAGGTTGGCTGTGGGAGTGCCATTGATCACCAGGGAGGCATCTCCTGTGTTGAGCGTCTGCTCCCTGGTGGTCAGTGCGCATCATAGCGACCGGTTGGTCTAGGCTTTTATATATATAGATGTTTTCTTCTGTTACTATGTGTTCTATCAGTTTAATTCACAGGGCCTCCGTTACTGAACTTAACTGGGTAAAGAAAAGTATTTTTTATCTTTTTTATAACCTGCTTAGTCATTGAATTTCAGCATTGCGTAAGTGAAGATGAAGTGAGATAATCCTTATATGGCACATAGTCATGTAACTCTATGCAAGTTAGCTGTCATTATCAGGGAGAGAGAGTTTAAAATCAGTAGCCTTCCTCCTTTCTCTAGAAATAAAACGTAATTATTGAAGAAGTATCTAGATGGTTACTGCTATCCAAATTGAGTGTTATATATATGAGATTCATAACTGTTTTCCTGTACTCTGTTTCAGCCATGACTGCCAAAGATTGCCCATCCCTATTGGGCTTTGGAACAACAAAAACATTCAAAATCCCCATTGAACATTTGGATTTCAAGTACATTGAAAAATGTTCAGATGTTAAACATTTGGAAAAAATTCTTTGTGTGCTTAGGTAAGCATTTAAAAATCATTGCAAGTTTCAATTTGTCAATTTTAATTATATTATGCTTGCCTTCTAAAAGCTGAAGCTGCATTAGAAACGTTGGAAGACATTTTCAAGTTTTGATGTTGTTTGTTATATTTTCCCATATTAGGTTCCAAAATAATGTTGTTGTTTTTTTTAAATATATTTTATTGATTTTTTTTTTTTTTTTTTTTTTTTTACAGAGAGGAAGGGGAATGGATAGAGAGTTAGAAACATGGATGAGAGAGAGAGAGACATCGATCAGCCGCCTCCTGCACGCCCCGCAACCAAGATACATGCCCTTGACCGGAATTGAACCTGGGACTTTTCAGTCCACAGGCTGATGCTCTATCCACTGAAGCAAACCGGTTTTGGCACAAAATAATGGTTTTGATCCTATAGTCTGGCAGGGTCTACTTCCAGCATGCAACATAGGGTAATTCATTTTGAAGTGGGCATTTTTCTTGCTTCTTTCCCATTGTCTAGGAAGAAGTAACTGTGAGAGTAGCCAGTAGGATATAAGGTAGCTGGTAAGGTTGTTGGGCACTCTCCCACTTAATGCCATCTGGTGACTGTGAGCTGGTCACCTGGAGGATGGTGAGGAAGCCAGCCCAGAGGCAGGAGCAGGAGGCAGGGAATCGGGGCCTTCTCTGGTTAAGAACCCCACGGTGGTGATTCTTAAACTTGAATATACATGTGGTTGTTCAAAATGCAAACTTGAGGGTCCCATTTCCAGAAATTCTGCTTCTGGAAATCTGGGGTGGGGCCCAGGAATCTGTGTGTGTATTTTTGTTTGTTTTGTTTGAAATCTGTGTTTTTAACAAGTGCCTGGCTAATGGACATGCAGGTGGTCCAGGGAACCCACTTTGAGAAACGCTGTCCTGTGCCACGTAGTTCGGGGTTCTGGAGGGGTTTTCCCTGGGAGAGCAGCCTGAGGTTGCAGGAGCACTTGTGGAGCGTGGCATCCGTAGTATTTCTCTGCAGCGGCTTTTTCCTCCCCCAGACCCCTCCTCATCTTCCCACTGTGTCATTTGCCTCTTCTCTCTCCACACCTTTAGTGTCATGTCTTCCTGAGGCAGCCCTGCTTGTCCCCAGCCAGAGCTGGTGTAACAACCTCATCACTTCTGGAATGGAAATACGAATCATGTCATGGCTTTCCCTTTTGTTTTTCTCAGCAGAATAAGACCATTTCCATGCATATTTGATTTGACCAAGGACTGATAAACAAAATGAGAAGTTTATGGGATGAAAGAGTTTGAAAGCCAGAGTAATCACGTTGGTTCTAAGAAATTCTATGAATAGCTTCCTTAAATTATATTGCATTGACTTGGAATTATTTTTTTAAACTTTATTTGAAAATGGGATATATTTCTATTTTTCTAAAAATTTAAAAGTATACAGATTTATGAGAGGGGCAAAAATTGATTTTCTTGCCGAAACCGGTTTGGCTCAGTGGATAGAGCATTGGCCTACAGATTGAAAGGTCCGATCAAGGGCATGTACCTTGGTTTCAGGCACGTCCCCAGTGGGAGGTGTGCAGGAGGCAGCTGATAATGTCTCTCTCTCTCTCTCATCGATGTTTCTCTCTATCCCTCTCCCTTCCTCGCTGTAAAAAATCAATAAAATATATTTAAAAAATAAATAAATAACTTTTCAAAAGTTGATTTTCTTTTTAATAAAAAAAGACAAAATAAAACAGATGTCTCCATTTACCTCTCTAAGAGAGGAATTCTGGCTCTTGGTTGTATTTAGAGTCCTGTTGTTCTAAACTGTTCCTCTCCAATTTTCTTTCCATCCCTTAGAAAAAAATTAAGCTCGGAGCTCCTCCATGGAAAGGGAGTCCAGAGTCTCACTCTCTGCCTGCCTCTAATATGGAATTGCTGTGTTTAAGTGTCACATTACCTGTATGCAAAGGAGCATATGTGTGTTAAAGAGCAGATGAAATGTTCTTCACTCAGCTTGCAAAGCGGGTGATGGAAACTAGCGTCCCTGGAGCTCCGTTGTTCTTTGGTTGCATCCCTGCGAGGATGAACAGGACAGAGAGTAACGGAGGTGGCGCTGGTCCAGGAAGGCGGGTGGGAAGCAGCAGCCCCACAGGCCACCTCCTGCAGGCAGCCCTCAGATCTCCGCAGAACTCCGGGGCTCCGTGGAACCCAGTCTGCAAACCCTTGGTCTAGCTCAGCAAACTCACGAGCCACATGCAGCTCTTTGGCCCCTTGAGTGTGGCTCTTCCACAAAATACCATGGCCTGGGCGAATCTATTTTGAAGAAGTGGCATTAGAAGAAGTTTAAAAACTGTGGCTCTCCAAAGAAATTTCAATCATCGTAATGTTGATGTTTGGCTCGATTGACGAATGAGTTTGCCGACCCCTGGTCCAGCTGATCTCTAAACAAAGAGACCTCTAACATTCTGTCACGTTTTTTTAAGGTCTGGGGAGGAAGGCTATTACCCTGAACTCACAGAGTTCTGTGAAAAGCGCCTTCAAGGAATGGCCCCTCAAAGTAGAGCTTTGAGGAAAGACAAACCGGTAGCAACAGAATCCAGTTTTTCACCGAGAGAATGGGAGAAAATTGATGGCGACATAAAGGTATAGATCAACCCCAGTTTTTGTGACATTGTCATGTTGTATATATGTCTACTTCACTTATCCAAAATTCTGGGTTTCTTTTTTTGTCAGCCCAAGGCTTTTTTTTTTTAAAAAAAAGAAGATATTTTTATTGATTTCATAGAGGAAGGGAGGAGGAGGGAGAGAAATAGAATCATGGACGATGCAGGAGAATTGTGGCTCTGTTGACTCCTGCACGTCTCCCCTCCCCTCCACCTACCCCCCCCCCCCCACTGGGAATCAAGCCCGAAACCTGGGCATGTGCCTTGACTGGGAATCAAACCCGAACCTCCTGGTTCATAGGTCAGCCCTCAACCGCTGGGCCATACTGGCTGGGTTCAGAATGCTGTTTTTAAAAAGTTTCATCAGCTTTCTCATTTTACCCTTTTCTTGACCTGAATTTGAAAATCTGGTTATTAATATATCTAAAATAGTGGTTTATGTTTAGAGTTCTTTTTTAAAAAAATATATTTCTTTATTGATTTCAGAGAGGAAGGGAGAAGGAGAGAGAGATAGAAACATCAATGATGAGAGAGAATCATTGATTGGCTGCCTCCTGCATACCCCTCACTGGGGATCGAGCCCGCAACCCAGGCATGTGCCATTGGCCAGAATTGAACCCGGGACCCTTCAGTCTGCAGGCTGATGCTCTATCCACTGGAGTTCTTTGACTTTATTTTGGGGGATAAAAACCTCTTTTTTTTTTTTTCTTTTAAATAGCTCGTTGATTTTTAGAGAAAGAGGAAGGGATAAGGAGAGAGAGAGAGAAACATTGATGTGAGAGCATAACATCGATTGGCTGCCTCTTGCAGGCCTCAAACCTGCAACCTTTCGGTGCACAGGCTGACACACATCCAACGGAGCCACACTGGCCAGGGCAACACCTCTTGATTTTAGTTGCATAACCTGCTTTTACCCCAACTGTGTATTCTTTGATGTCACTTTTTTAGTTAGTCTCCTTCTCATCCCCCTTTCTTTCCTATTTTCCTTGCGACTTCTGCATTCCCCATTCTTTCTTACTCCTTTCTCCTTTCTGCAATTCCCCCTCTCCTTACCTTTCTTCCCTTACTGTGTTTTTATTCTTCTCCTGCTTCTCCTGTTTGCCTCCCTACATCCTCCCTGCCTTCCATACAAATAGGACAGGTAATAGAGTTTATTTCTATATCCCAGTGCCTATTTTAAGAATGTCTAACAAATATTACACCTTCACTATATATTTGATGAATAAGAAATAATATAATTTCACAAATAATAAAGAAATATCCTACTCAGTTTTTTCCTAGTATCAGTGACAATTTATTTTTTTCTTTTAATATATTTTATTTATTTCAGAGGGCAAGGAGGAAAGAGATAGAAACATCAGTGATGAGAGAGAATCATTGATCGGCTGGCTGCCTCCTGCACGACTCCACTGGGGATCAAGCCTGCAACCTGGGCTTGTGCCCTGACCACAATCAATCCGTGACCTCCAGGTTCCTGGGTCAATGCTCAACCACTGACCCATGCCAGCTGAGCATTCAGTTTAATGAACATTATTGTGAGCCTGTTATATGCCAGTCACTGTGCTATGTTCTTGAATCACAAAAATGAGATTAAGACATAGGCTCTGCCCTCAAGAAATTTACAGTGTGGTGAGAGGGATGAACACTAATAGAGTATTTAAACCATCACGCTAATACCTGGAGGAGGAACATTTTTAGCCCAACCTGGAAGCTTAGAGAAGGCTTCCTGGGAGAGATGATAAACAGGATCTTGCAAGATAATAAAAAGTAGGAAGGCCAACAACAATGAATTTACTTAATAATACTGAACTGTACACTTAAAAATGATTAATCGCATACATTTTATGACATGTGTATTTTCCTCAAAAAAAAAAAAAAAAAAGAGTGTAGGAAGGGCATTCCAGGTAGAGAGAATGGCATGATCAAACTGTCACCTAAAAAACTGACCGGCCCATAGGAAATTTTGATGATGATATAGTCTTTCCTAATGCTTAGTTAATTACTTAAAATTGTATATTTACCTTCATTTTCCTCCTTTTTTTTTCTCAGAATTGGGTAACAGAAATTAAAAAAGAAGAAAGTAAAATATATTTTCATGAAACGGAAACATTCCCAGCAAAGGAAGAAAATTTGCCTCCAGTTCGTGGTTCAAACAGCTGTCTTCCTGTTGCCAAAGTAGGCCTTTTGCTTTGGGGTGTGGCTGGTGGGGGAAGAAGGTTGTTTGTATGAGGAGAGCTCTCTCAGTGGAATCAGTGCAGCCGAAAGGTGATGCGCTCTAGGAGAGCAGGGATGTTTTTCAGCTGGTCATGGGCTGTTACCTTCATGAGTAGAGCATTGTTCATCAACTAACTGATGAATCAGAATGAAACAGCCTTTTCTTTTGAAGACTGGCATCTCAGATTCACTGCCTTTCTTCATTTTTCGTTTGCTGTTCAGTCTCTTCTACTCTGACCAGTTTTTTGTGTGTGTTTTTTTCCTTTATTTTAGGAAAAAGATTGAGGGAAGAGAGAGAGATAGAAACATTAATGATGAGAAAGGATCATTGGTTGGCTGCCTCCCGCATAGCCCACACTGGGGATGGAGATCACACCTGGGCAAGTGCCCTGACCAGATATTGAACCATGACCTTCTGGTTCATAGCTCAACCACTCCAGCTGGTCAAGGACACATTTATTTATTTATTCATTTACTTACTTATTTATTTGTTAAACCTCACCCAATGATATTTTTTCATTGATTTTTAGAGAGTGGAAGGCAGGGAGAGAGAAGGGACACATGTTTTTAATAGTCTGTATGTTAAATAGGAAGTGTATAAAAAGCATTTCACTGTGAAGTGAAATATGATATCTCAACAAAACTACTTGTGTGATTGAATTGGTAGCTTCAGTTGCCACTTTTTTCTGGAATAAATTTTCCCCCCAAATTTATGATTATTCAGAGTTGGTGTTTTGGCAGACCTTGCGTTGAAAATGAACAAAGTGGGCGTGTCCCTTTAACTGACAGTGCTTTTTGCCAGTGACAATACCTGAGCTTTCAAGCACAATCTCGAGTGTTTCATATTCTTGAATACCTGCTTGAGACAAAAAAAATTTCTCCTGCTCAGACTTTTCTGATGAGCTTCAGGAAGATATTAACTGATACGGTTTTTCATTGTATGATGAAACATATGAATATTTGGAAGACCTGCTTACTCCATGTGACCAATGCACAATGTTACAAAACTGCTCAAAATGGTTTCAGACTATGACTAACCTCTAAGAAATCATTTAAGAAACTGTGTGAGCACAATGGCTATTGCTTGCTTCTCTCCACTCCCTCCGGTGCTTCCATTGGGCATGTGACCGAGGTTGGGCCACTTAACTAGCATCAAGCTAGTGCGTGGTCAGGGATGGGCGCATGACCCAAGCTAGGCAATCGAATCCTTCCCTGGGATTTCTCTAGAGATGGAGAGAAGAGTCCTGTGAGGTTATAACCCCAGGATGCTTGTGGCATGTTTCCTACTACACGGAGAAAGCAAGCAGCCAGCAGGGAAAACAAAATCAGTAGGCAGAGAGAAGCAGAGATGAGGTAGCAGGGTGGGGGCTGGAGGGGTGAAGGGGCGAGGGCAGGGGGGCGGGCGCAGAGGGAGAATTGGAGAAAGAACATATGACTCTTTCATCCAGCAATATCCCTGCCCTGCCTTTCATCAGTTTGGTTACATAAGCCAATAATTTATTCTTTTAAAATACAATTAGTCCAAGTTGGGTGTCTGTTATTGCAAGCAAACCAGCTTTGAGTAATATAGCAAAATATTCTCCAATGCCTAGGTTCTAAAAGAATGACTGATAGTTTATTACTTTTTTCTTATAAGAACATCACAAATAACCATATTTCACATGATTTTTAAAAATTTTATGTATGTACTTCAAGTTCTATAGATTGCTCTGAGAATTAACTACAAATTTTTTTTGTAATATATTTTATTGATTTTTTTTACAGGGAGGAAGGGAGAAGGATAGAGAGTTAGAAACATTGATGAGAGACATTGATCAGCCACCTCCTGCACGCCCCCTACAGGGCATGTGCCCGCAACCAGGATACATGCCCTTGACTGGAATCGAATCTGGGACCTTTCAGTCCGCAGGCCAGTGCTCTATCCACTGAGCCAAACTGGTTTCGGCTAACTACAAATTTTTAAAAAATATTTTTTATTGACTTCAGAGAGGAAGGGAGAGGGAGAGAGAGAGAGAATCATTGATCGGCTGCCTCCTGCATGCCCCTTCCTGGGGATGAATCCTGCAACCAGGCATGTGTCCTAACCTGGAACCCAACAGTAATTTCCTGGTCTATAGGCTGATGCTCAACCACTGAGCCACACCTGCTAGGCAAATTAACTACAAATTTAAAATCTTTTAGAAGTGTGATATATATTATTTTCTTAATAATTTTAATACTGGATTTGTTATAGCTTAAAGGGTATGTATCTCTCTTATTCATTCAGTTTTCTTATTAATCCTATTCTTCACATTGCATTTGTAGTGAAACCTGCTAATCTTATATTAAGTATGTCTCATAAAGTATGTTTTTATTCTTTTAGGGAAAAAATTCTAAAAGTAGACCGGCTAAAAAGAAAATTCCAAGGGATTATGCAGAGTGGGATAAGTATGTTTTACACTTTCTATGTAAAATTTGTCACTGAGAACTTCTCTACCACAAAATATTGTAATAAGTTCTTAATCATTATAAACCTGAACATTAAGACTAGCAAAGTACTTTTGTAGAGTACTCAGAGTATATAGCCTAAGCACTCTTGATCTTGTTTTTCATTAAATAAAAATCTTCTGCATCCTGTTGTTTATAAGAGCAATCACAAATAAATACTATAATCCTCATACCTATTCAAAATAAAAAAGAACAAAAAATTTTAAATCGAGAGATTAAAAATGGCGGCAGTGTACGTGGATGCTACACAGACATGCTCCCAGGAGCAAACTAGAGTTATAATTAAAATACAGAAAAACTTACTGAACCATCAGCAGAAAACCCGCAGGAGAGAATCCTGATATCCGAGGACCCAAAGTGGAGAGCACATAGAGACTGATTTACTTTGTATAGTGTAAAAAAATAAAATTAAGAGTTAAAAGAAATTTTAATTGTGAGAAATTTGTCACAATTTTAATTAAAAATATCTGAATAGTTTAGATCTGATTAATGTTTAAGTTCTCACTAAATTACATGGTTATAAGAAAGAATACAGAAAACCTGTAATATAAACTACTATGCAAATTTAGAATATGTGTGTAAAGGCAGGGTGATACAAATACCAGAATATCATTATTATATTTTATTGTATTGTACTTTTTTGTTTCTATTCTTTTAAGATTTGATGTAGAAAAGGAATGTTCAAAAATTGATGAAGATTGCCAAGAAAAACCTCTAATAAACAACAAGTTACATTTGTCTAAAATTGAGACAAGATTAGACACGACAGGTAATTGGGGAAACATAAGAATAATTTAAAATTATAATAAAAGCTATCAAGCTAGAGGACAGTCTCTCTCTTTTTTAAAGGGTTGCCTCCCACACAGGGATCAAGCCTGCAACCCAGATACATGCCCTTGACCAGAATCGAACCCGTGACCCTTCAGTCCATGGGCCAATACTTTATCCACTGAGCCAAATCAGTTGGGCACAGGCTTTCTCTTTCAATGCTACAGGTTTTCATGACAAGATTATGCATTTTCTCCTAAAGTCAACCACTTCTAACAAATTCAAATCTATTCGTTACTTACTTTTATATGAATGTTATACTTCTTAAATTTTAGTAAGACTTAAAAATATAAACCATTTTTATTGCAATTAATTTATTTTCCATTTCTTTTTTAAAAAATTCTCTTTTCCCTTCAAATCCCTCAAATCTTTCTTTTTGCTTCAAAACAAAAAGAAACAAAAAGATGGAGCGGTTTGTTTTCATTTGAAGTCCATAGGCGTATAGTACCTTTAAAGAGAAACAAAACCAATCATAAAATATATAAACCCTCAAAAATTGTGAATGATTAGAAAAAAGAACCATTACTAAATTTAGGAAATCATTTATTTTAATTATTTACAATTTTCTGCTTCTATTAAAATAAGCATTCTTGGATTTAAAATTTTGTAAATATCCTATTAAGTATATATATATATATATATATATATATTTTTTTTTAATATATTTTATTGAGTTTTTACAGAGAAGAAGGGAGAGGGATAGAGAGTTAGAAACATCGATGAGAGACATCGATCAGCCGCCTCTTGCATGCCCCCTACATACAGGGGATGTGCCGGCAACCAAGGTACATGCCCTTGACCGGAATCAAACCTGAGACCTTTCAGTCCTCAGACCGATGCTCTATCCACCGAGCCAAACCAGTTTCGGCTTAAGTTATATTTTTACTTAAAGCAGGTGCCATTTGTTTCTAGGTCTGAATGAGAAGGAAAAGGATTTTCTTGCTACTCGTGAAAAGGAAAAAGGAAATGAAGCTTTCAAGTCGGGAGATTATGAAGAGGCTGTGAAATATTATACAAGGTGAGCAGATTTTTGTGTGGCTTAAACTTGCTATTTTAAAAAAAGTGGCAGCATTTAAATTTAATTATTGAAAGGATAGAAATAAGCTAAATGGCCTAGGTCAGGCTCAAGATATTGTGGTTTATCATACATTGACTTCTGGCTCAGTATTATTTTGTATTGGTTTCAGGTATAAAGCATACGTGTTAGACAATCATATACATTCCAAAGGGTTCCCCTCCCAATACTTCCAGTACCCACCTGACACCCTACAGAGTTACTGCAATGTCATTGCCTGGATTTCCTATGCTGTGCTTGACGTCCCCCTGACTGTTTTATAACTGTCCTAACCTTTCCCCTCAGTCCCCCGGCGCCTTCCTCTCTGGCCACCACCAGTCCATTCTCTGTGTCTGACTCTGCTTTCGCTGAAGCCGAGTGTCTCTGTCTGCTTGTACTCACCACGGCTCCGCTCGTTGCCAACGAGCGTTTCTTCTCTAGGAGCATCTCCGTGCTTCCCACGGTGGCAGCCTACAACAATCGGGCTCAAGCAGAACTCAAACTCGAGAACTGGAACAGCGCTTTTCAGGACTGTGAAAAGGTCTTGGAGTTGGAGCCTGGAAACGTGAAAGGTAAGACCTATTCATGGAGGGTGCCTTTAAATTTCCAGCAGGTCCCTAAAGACTCCTGTGGGCACTCGTTATGTTGACACTAAACATATGTCCAGTAAACTCACATTTTTATATGGGATCATTGCCTTCATAGAGTTACTTTTCATTTCAAGTTTAACTTGGGATTTGAGTCCCTGATTGTTTGCATTGAAGTAGCCGATCATTTCAGAAGATTCAATAAAACATACGTGTGGTTTTTTTTTAAGAACTATCTCAAGCTTGCATTTAACTATGGTTTTTTTTCCTTTCCATTTTTTTTTTATTTTGTAAAATATGTGTAAAATTTACCATTTTAATCATTATTAAGTGTACAGTTCAATGGTATTGTTGTGCAGTCATCATTACCATCCATTTTTCTCTCTTTTTTAAAATTTTTATTTATTTCAGAGAGAAAGGGAAAGGGAGAGAGAGGCAGAAACGTCAACAATGAGAGAGAATCATTGATCGGCTGCCTCCTAGGGATTCAGCCCGAGAACCCGGGATGTGCCCTGATTGGGATTCAAACCAGCACCCTTTTGGTGCGTGAGACAATGCTCAATCCACTGAGCCACAGCCGCCAGGGGCAACATGATTTATCTTTACATTTTTATAGTTTGTCCTTCCTCTCTTCTTCCCTTTCCTCCCCTCCTTCCTTCCTTTCTATTTATTTGTTTGTTTATTTCTTTATTAGAGGGCTGGTGCACGAAATTCGTGCCCTGGGGAGAGGTGGTCCCTGAGCCTGGCCTGTGCCCTCTCGAAGTCCGGGAGCCTTCAGGGGATGTCCCACTGCCACAGAGGTGGGAGGGGCTCCCATCAGGCCTGTGAGAGGGCACGGACCACCGGAGGACAGCTCTGTTGAGCATCTGCCCTCTGGTGGCCAGTGCACGTCATAGTGACCATTTGTTCTGCCATTCAGTCGATTTGCATATTATCCTTTTATTATATAGGACTTTAGAGAGAAATAGGGTGAAATAGAGAAAGACATCGATTTTGTTGTTCCACTTATTTATGTATTCATTGACTGTTTCTTGTATGTGCCCTGACCGGGAATCGAACTGACAACCTTTCAGTGCACAGGACAATGCTCAACTGACTGAGCCACTCCAGCCAGGCTCCAGAGTTCATTTTAAAACTAACATCAAATTGGTCAAAATTATGCTTTAACATAGCACATTAAGACATATCAGATATAAATTTCTCACTTCTCGGAATTATTAAGTCTGATTCTTTTCAAAATAATGACTTACTAACACAAATTCTCTCAGTATATAGTGGATACTGATGGGACTAGAAAGGCATTTATTTTCAGGATTTAGTAATTCTTACACTTTCAAACATATTTAAAAAGCTGATGCACATGACCAAAGTACTTGATGTCTGAACCTAGCTGACTTCATCATCATGATTCAGTTATCCACGTGAAACGCCTCCTTCTAGTTATTGTAGAACTTGCTATAAAGACTTCACCAATGATGCCATATTCTGAGTCAGATGCTGGTCAGTAATACACTAAATCTGAATAAACGATGTGCAGAGTTTTCAGAGTGGTGAAAGAATGCTCCTGATGATTATAAGGAGGCAAACGTCGTTGAATGAGAACGCTCCACTATGTCGCACAGCGTGGAGTCTCTCAACCCCCGGGGGAGTGGCAGGGCCTGGGGCTGCTGGAGGGGACAGGGGCCTGAGGAAGGAGCCTCTGGTTCGCCTCATTGCCGTTTTCTGTATGTGCGACACCATGAGAATGGGTGTCGTTAAGCTTTGCACAATTGCATCCTAAACTGTCTATGCTATTTAGGTTCTTCCACTCAAAAAAATTGTTAACCATAATGCCTGCCGTATGTGAAAACAAGCAACTTATTTTGGTAAAATTTCAGCTCTTCTGCGCCGCGCCACCACATACAAACATCAGAACAAGCTCCAGGACGCGATGGGGGATTTGCGCCAGGTGCTGGATGTTGAACCTGATAATGAGTTGGCCAAAGTAAGTACAGGCAGTGATTCCTCCCAGAATTCCGTCGTTTGCTGATTCTGTGTTTATGTGACAGTGACAGCCATCTTGCTGGATACATGATGCTGTGGATTAGTTACAGCTTTAAAAAGTAGGTGTAGCCCAAACCAGTTTGGCTCAGTGGATAGAGCGTGGGCCTGTAGACTGAAAGGTCCCAGGTTTGATTCCAGTCAAGGGCATGTACCTTGCGGGCACATCCCAATAAGGGACGTGCAGGAGGCAGCTGATTGATGTTTCTAACTCTCTATCCCTCTCCCTTCCTCTCTATAAAGAAAAAAATCAATTAAAAAAAAAAAGTAGGTGTTTAATGTATGTGCATATGAACATATCTAGGAAGATGATCATCAGAATACCGAGTGTTACCTAAGTGACAGGTAATTTTTTCTGTCTCTTTTATAGTACTTGTTAATGCTTTAAAATTTTTACAACAACCCTGTATGAGGATAATCAGACAAAGCAACAAAGTTGTTTGAAAAACAGCAGGTCACTGTAAAAAGCCTTATGTTCGTTATCGCTGTCCACTTTTTAATAGCTTCATATTCTTGCCTGAAAGAATAGTTTTATTTTTGATGAAAGGAAAACATCCTTTTTTATTATTATTTTTTAATATGGTGATTATGTTGCAGAAAACCCTGTCAGAGGTTGAAAGAGAGCTGGAAAATTCTGCGCCCGCATCTAAGGCTCACCCCAAGGGGAAAAGGATGGTTATTCAGGAAGTCGAAGACTCAGAAGATGAAAATGGAAAGGACAGTGAAAGAAAACATGAAGATGGCAGTAGAGATAAGAGTAAATCATCTTTTCTCTTTTGGTTATGTAAAATATTACTTTTTTATATGATGAGTTAGTCTATCAAACTTGTTATAGCTTTACCTTGTAAATCCACAGGCAGGTTTTTCCTTAATCTTTTTCTTAATATAGCTCGTTTTTCTTTTCCCTTTATTTATTTATTTTTAAAATATGTATATTTTAAAAAATTGATTTCATAGAGGAACAGTGAGGGAGAGAGAGAGAGAAACATCAATGATGAGAGAGAATCATTGATTGGCTGCCTTCTACATCCCCCCTAATGGGGATCAAGCTCGCAACCTGGGCATGTGCCCTGACCAGGAATCATTTCTGATTTTTGTCATTCATGGCCCCAAATTATTTTGTAGATTACGGCATATTTAAAAATATGTAAGATTCAGAAAACAAAAGTTTATTATAAGAATAATATAAATTTTAAGACCAGTAAGTTCCTTTTTATCAGGAGAGCAAATTAAAATTAGGTGGAATAGTCCTAGCCAATTTGGCTCAGTGGCTAGACGATCAACCTGTGGACAGAAGGGTCCCTGGGTTGGATTGTGGATCGGGCATATGCTCAGGTTTTGGGCTCGATCTCCAGTAGGGGGCGTGCAGGAGGCAGCTGATCAATGATTCTCTCTCATAGATGTTTCTATCTCTCACTCCCTCTTTCTTCTTTTCTGAAATCAATAAAAATATATTTTTAAAAAAAGATTAGGTGGGATAAAAGGTTGGAAGCCATTTTAAAGACATCCTTTTAAAATGAAATAAAAATCCTTGGAACTATTTTTATGCTCCTAACCAAGTTTTATGGTTAGATGGCTTGTACAGAGGTCCTGGAGCCTCGGACAAGACAGGAGAAATTCAGGTCACTATCAGGAGAATAATATTAAAGACCAGCGGAGATTACGGAGCTGGAATCTTGGCGGGCGGTTTCCCATTCCACCACATTCCAGGAAAGAATTGCCGGTCATTGTGTGGTAGGCGGCGGAGGGAGCAGCAGTGGCTGTCTGACCAGGGGGTCACACCAACCTCAGTTCAGCAACCCCGGTGCTTAGGTTTTGGCTAGAAAAGAATTCCGAGCCAAGACCCAGACTGTAAGAGAACATCCGTTTGGTAAGTCACAGAGGCAGAGGAAGCAGTTCCCAGAGGAGATGGGCTTAGGAAGGCAGGTGATGGAGGCCAAGGAAGGGCGCTCGGAGCCTGGGGCAGGGGAAGGCACCCGCATGCTCTCTGGAGGGAGAGCGCACTGGGTCATGACCTAAGGGTTTTAGGGTGGAGACTCTAGGGGAGGTCCCAGGGGCCGGTCTGAAAAGGATATTCAGTTTGCAGGGTTGTGGTCTCCACTGACTGACTGTGGCACCAAGGCAGGAGGTCATTATTCAAGGCAGCTGGTCCTGAGGCTGGTTGTGTTGCTGATCTGGGCGTGGAGCTGAAATACCACTGAGGCCTAGATGTGATCTCTAGGGGGCAAAGGTCAGGGGGTCCAAAGGGAGTGACAGTGATATGCTAGGGGAGGAAAAGTCACCCTGGGGGCCAGGTCCCGCCTACCGTTGATTGTTGCCAGACCCCGGAGGCTTTCCACTCTGGTGGCCCACGGGCCTTGCCGTACTCCTGTCCGACCGCCACCATAGATTTTACCACATGTTCTTTACCCGTTCAACAGTGGCCATTTGGGTTGCTTCCGCTTTGGGGCTATTAATAATGCTTCTATGAATATTCAGGCTTCTGCGTGTGAACACAGTTTTGATTTTCTTGGGCATAGGAGTGAGATGCTTGAGTTCTATTGTAACTCCATGTTTAACTTCTTGAGGAACTGCCAGACTGGTTTCCCAAGTGGCTATATAGCATCTTATATTCCCAGGGGCCATGTCGGAGGATTCCGATTTCTCCGCATTCTTGAAATACTTGCGATGGTTTGCCTCTTTTTATTACAGCCATCCTGGGGGGGGTGAGGTGGTAATTCCTCATGGTTTCAATGTGCGTTTCTCTAATAACGTATTGCGTCAACCATCTTTTCATGTGTGTGTACGCCATTTGTGTGTCTTTTTGGAGAAGTGTTTATTCAAGTCCTTTTGCTATTTTACTTGCCTTTTCGTTGTTGCACTAGAGGCCCGGTGCATGAAATCTGTGCGTGATGGTATCCCTAGGCCTGACTGGCGATCAGGGCTTATTGGAGCCGTCTTGCCCAGTCCTGATCGGGCTGGTTTGGTCAGGGCCTGCCAGCTGTCGGATAGAGCCGGAGGGACAGGGGAGGGACCTGGGGAGGTTGGCTGGCTATGGGAAGTTGGCTGTGGAAGCGCACTGACCACCAGGGGGCAGTTCCTGTGTTGAATGTCTGCCTCCTCCTGGTCAGTGTGTGTTATAGTGACTGGTCGACTGCTCATTCCGATCGTTTACTTGTAATAGTCACTTAAGCTTTTATATATTTAGATAGTAGACCCTTATCCGATTTGTATATCATTTCTTCCACCCAGTGTGTGGTCTTTTTACTTTCTTGATTTTACTTTCTTTTGCTGCACAAAAGTTTTATATTTTGATGAAGTCCGATATATTTTTCTTTTGTGCTTGAGCCCTTTGTATCATATAGAATAGCCATTGTTGAATCCAAGCTCATGTAGATTTATCCTTAATGTGTTTTTTTTTTTAAGAGTTTTATGATTTAGCTCATATTTTGGATATTGATCTATTTTGATTAATTATGGTAGGGAGGAGTCCATTAGCTTATTTTTTTTTTAACATGTGGAAATTCAGTTTTCCCAGCATCACTTTTTAGAGACTATTCTTGACACTTTTGTCAAAAATCAATTGGTTATCGATGTGTGGGTTTATTACTGGACCCTCAGTTCTATCCCATTGGTCTATATGTCTTGTCTTTATGCTAGTACCACTCTGGATTGTTTTTGTTGTTAATCCTCACCCAATGATATTTTTTCCAGTGATTTTTATAGAGAGTGGCAGGGAAGAATGGAAGGGCGGGGAGAGAGAGAGAGAAAAAACAAAAACACATTGATGTGAAAGAGACACATTGATTGATTGCCTTCCTCACTGGCCAGGGATGGAATCTGCAACCCTTCTGTGTGTGGGCTGATGCTGTAACCACTGAGAGATACTGGCCAGGGCGGTACTGCTTTGTTTGATTACTGGAGCTTTTAGTACGTTTTGAAATCAGAAGTATGAGTCCTACCTGGCTGGTGTGACTCAGTGGTTGAGCATCAACCCAGGAACCAAGAGGTCACTGGTTCTATTCCCAGTCAGGGCACATGTCTGGCTTGCAGGCTTGATTCCCAGTAGGAGGCAGCCAATCGCTGATGTCCCTCTCTCTCATCAATGTTTCTATCTCTCTATCCTTCTCCCTTCCTCTCTCTAGAAATCAATAAAAACATAATTTTAAAAGAAGAAGTATGAGTCCTTTGAATTTGTTCTTCTTTTTCAAGATTATTTTGGCTACTTTGGAATTCTTATTAATTTGAAGGTCAGTTTTTCTATTTCTGCAAAAAAGTCTATGGAATTTTGATAGGGATTATGTTGAGTCTGTATTTCACTTTGGGTAGTATCGATATCTTAACAACATGCAGTCTCCCTATCTATGACCAAGAAATATTTTTCCAGCCCTAGCTGGTTTGGCTCTGTGAATAGAGCGTTGGCCCGTGGATTGAAGGGTCTTGGGTTCAGTTGTGGTTAAGGGCTTGCTCCTCGATTGCAGGCTCAATCCCCGGGCCCGTTCCAATCGATGTGTCTCTCTCACAACGCTGTTTCTCTCTGTCTCTCGCCCTCCCTTTCGCTCTCTCTAAAAAATATCAATGGAAAATATCCTTGAGTGAGGATTACGAACAACAACAACACCAACAAAAGATGTTTTTTATATCTTTCCATTTAATTAATTTCTACTGTTGAACTCCTCTTCTATGCCTGAGATAAATCCCACGGATCATGGCATATAATCTTTTCAATATGCTACTGGATTGGCTTGCTTGGATTTTGTTGAGGATTTTTGCCTCTACCAACTACCTGAACTACCTTCTTAAGGCTCCTGAAATACTGGTGGTCTTTGGTTCTGCTGGTTCTCTCCAGTCTTGGTGCAAATGACAGTTGGCCATTACTTTCTTTGATATTTACTGCTGACTGCTTTCTCCCTGAAAGACTCATTCTTCTTGACGTGTCCTCCTGTTTTTCCCCCCTCATTTTTAGGCATCTCTCCATATCTCCATTGTAGACGTTTTCCTGTGACCATCTTTTAAGAATTGATCTGAATGACTCCGTCCACATTCAGACTCCAGTGATTCTTTACATGCCAGCAACTCCCAAACCCGGTGTCTCTAGAGAAGGCCACTCCTCTGGTCCCCATGTGGAGTCACCTCCTGAACAAGTGCTCTGGAATGTCCCACAGGTGGTGCAGCGCCTAACAGGACCCACCGGACTTTCATGTTCCCGCCTCTGTTTGTGTTTACAGAGACGGCTGGCCAGGCTGTTCAGGGACATTCCATCTTAAGGAAAGAGGCTCGGCAGTGCGTTCAGTTCGGTTCTTTTGAATCCCAGTCATGCTGGGATTTTTCGCGCTCTGGGCTTAGCTCCTTTCTTGTGTCTCTGATTTGTCAAGCAGGGATGCTCTGACTTGCTCGGAAAATTAATGGTAAGGTATGTGAAGGCCGTGGCCCATAGGAAGTGCTAAACAAACCGCAGCTACTTAGTAATAGGATTGGTCAGACTCGGGAGGAGAGCATACCAGGGAATGGGCAGTGACCCTAAATTGTCCATTGTTACTGCTGACACTGACCTCTGCCCCCCTCCATTTGTGTTCTGGGCGGGGACTTAAGCAGCAGATACCGGCTCAAGGTGGGAGCCTGGCTTTCGTCATCCTATTGTTACCGGCCAGAGGGAGAGACCTTGGTTCTTGTCCTCTTCTTCTTTTTTTTTTTTAATATACTTTATTGATTTTTTACAGAGAGGAAGGGAGAGGGATAGAGAGTTAGAAACATCGATGAGAGAGAGACATAGATCAGATCAGCTGCTTTCTGCATACCCCCTACTAGGGATGTGCCTGCAACCAAGGTACATGCCCTTGATGGGGATCGAACCTGGGACCTTTCAGTCCTCAGGCCCATGCTCTATCCACTGAGCCAAACTGGTTTCAGGTGGTTCTCGTCTTCTTGAGGGAAAGGTTTCAATCAAGAGACAAAGCGTAGAAAAGCAAGCAGGAATGGATTGGCCTCAGCAAAAGTATATGGAGGAGCGTGAAACAAGGAAGGGCCTAGGAGCAGCTACAGGGGAGCCCTGGCGGGGCTGCCCTAGCTCACTGGGAAGTCAGAGGAAAGAGGGGGAGCCCGGGAGACAGGTTCAGGGCGTTTGCCCCAGAAAAGCTGCTGCTGCTGCTGCTGCTGCTGCCGCCCATTGCTCCCCTGGTTGCTAGTCTCCTGGGGTCCCTTAGAGGTTAGGGGGTATGTGCATACTTGCAGGAGGTGGTGGGGGGAGGGGAAGGAGAAGGGAAGGGTAAGGGCATGCTCCCTGGGGAATGTGCACTGGCATCTTCATTTCCAGGGGTTTTATTTTATTGTTAAACATTTTTATTGCTTTCAGAGAGGAAGGGACAGGGAGAGAGAGAAACATCAATGAGAAGAGATCATCGCTAATCAACTGCCTCCTGCATGCCCCACACCCGGGGTGGAACCCTGACAGGGAATCGACCTTGACCTCGCCTTTTCAGGAGTTGACACTCAACCCCTGAGCCACGCCTGCCTGGCGCTTTACACCATTTCCTCTTAAGTGTCCTTGGATTAGGGAAAATGGGACTTATCAACACCATTTCCTCTTAAGTGTCCTTGGATTAGGGAAAATAGGGCTTACTAGGTTGCTGCAAACAGCTGTTTATCTGTCTCAGTTTCTCTGTTTTGGAACTTTCCTAGTTTCTTAACTACAGTATGTATTCTATATAACGCGACGGGATCCAACCTGAGATTTAGCACTTTTTTACGATTTTTTTTTAAAATCATTGTAATGGAAAAACTCTTTTGTAAAACAAATTGTTGAATTTAGAGAGAAGAGAGAGAGAGGACATGAATTTGTCCCAGCTAGTCGTGCGGTCATTGGTTGCTTCTTTTTGTATGTGCCCTGACCATATGGCACCCACCACCTCTGCCCCGCCAGGGCCACCAACTTACCGTCTTTTAAAGACTCTTTTAAAAAACAAGGTGCAAAACGTACCATCTTTTAAAGACTCATTGAAAAAACAAGGTGCTGATTGCATGTGATTTCTTGGCTGAGGTGGCTTTCCACTGACTTACACATCCCTTTAACGCAGGGACAGGGCACCCTCGCCGGGGGTGCATCGATTGTAGGCCAGTTTTAGAAGCTGCACTGGAAAATGGTACAGAAATACAGTAAAAGGGCCTGTTTGGTGAGTCCCACCTGTGCCTGTGGCTTCCACGGAGGGAAGGGTCCGAAAGGCCAGCTGGCAAGTCAGAGTCCTCCCGTGGTTAAAGGGTTAACAGCGGGTTGGCCTCCGTGCACAGCCCGGGGCGCGGGCGGGCGGGCGGGCGGACGGGCCCGGAGGTGCGGGGGCCGCGGACTCCGCCCGGGAGAGGGCGGCACCCGGCTTCCCCGCCCCGCCCGCCCGTCCCCCGCCCGCCCTCCCCGCCCGGGGCCCGGCGCCGCGCCTCTGCGCCCGGCACCCCCCCGGGGCGGCCGCCGCGGCAGCTCTCGCCCCGGTGGGTGATGCGCGCACACTCACCGCCCGCACCCGCTCCCCCGCAGACGCCGCCGAGCCCGCGGCCGCCGCGCGCGCCATGGGCAACCTCCAGCGGAAGATGACGGGCCGCGGCGAGGCGGGCCCGCGGCCGGACAAGGGCGCGCCGCGGCGGGGGCGCACGCCCGGGCCCGGCGCCGCCGCCGCCGCCGACCAGCGGGGCCGCCCGCGCCCCCCGGCCCCCGCCGGCCGCGCCAACGGGCACCCGGGCGGCGGGAAAGGCGCCCGCGACGCCGCGCCCCCGGCCTCGCCCCCCGCCGCCCCGGATGGCCCCCCGGCGCTCAAGAGCCGGGGCAACGAGCTGTTCCAAGCCGGCCAGTTCGCCGAGGCGGCGCTCAAGTACTCGGCGGCGATCGCGCAGCTGGAGCCCGCAGGTACGGGGAGGGGAGCGGCGCCCGCCTGCCCGCGGGGACCCCTGGGGACCCCCCTACCTTCCCCCGGGGCGGAGCGTCACGGTTCACCTCCCCCGAGTGACAGGCGCCGGGCACCTTCCGCAGGGACCGGCGCTGGCGCGTCTGCCTTCCTCCCCGGCGGGACCCCGGGGGGCAGGCTGCGCCTGGGCGCGCGCAGGAGGCGTCCCGGCCGGGGCGGCCCCCGGGCGCGCGGTCCCCAGCCTCCCCTCCCCACCCCAGGGCCGCTGCGGGCGCCCCGCTCCCCGGAGCCCGGTCTGCAGGGTCAGCAGCGCCCGGCACTGCAGTGCCACCGGGGGGAACCTCTGCTTCTGGGGGCGTGGAGGTTGGTTACTTTGTTACTCGTGGGTTCCCACCGTGCCCGCTTCCGTGTGATTTTTTTTTAGGAAGCGGCGGCGCCGCCGACCTCAGCGTCCTGTACTCCAACCGAGCGGCGTGCCACCTCAAGGAAGGGAACTGCGGCGGCTGCATTGAAGACTGTGATAGGTTTGTCCGCCCTGGTTGTCATTTTGGGGGGGTGGGGGGGTGGATGCGGTGTGTGCTGTCCTCCTGAGTTTCCTGCATGACTGTCTGTCCTTCTGAGTATCCTGCATGACTGTCATTGCTTAAAGAAGCCGTCAGGTATGGGGATGGATGGATACGGAAAACCCATCAGTTCCCTGGCGCAGAGAGGAAGCAGGTGGGAGAAGAGGGTGCACGCTGTTTAAATCGCCACGGCTGCCACCTTCCCCCCTGCTCTTGGTGTGCCAGGCCCAGGACACTCCTCGCTGCCCCCTCTGCCTCCTGCGGCCCACCGTGGCCTCAGACCTTGTCCTGAGACTGTCTGGTTCACACTGTTCCTAACAGGTGGTGTTCACCAGCTCAGCACGCGCTTCCAGATAGTTCTAACTACTCTGTCACCCTATGGCTCCCCAGACAAGCTTTCTGCTCCCATTGGGTCCACTGTCTCCAGTGGTCTCTGCTCGGCTCGCCTTCGCTTCTGAAGTTTCTGCTCAGCTGCCCCCTCCTCTCTGCCTGCCTGCTCGCCTTCAGCCTCCCTGGTCATCTCTGCCCGTCTGCGACCTGTGGGTATGGGGGTCATCCTCCCCTCGGCATTTGGGTTGCAGGCTCGGTGGGGTCAGGAGCCGTGTCTTGTGCAGCTTTGCATCCCACATGCATGTGCCCGGCCCAGTTTGCGTGTTGAACTAGAGGATACACATTTTCATAAGTAAAAAGTATTGTGTTTTTTTTTTTTTTACTGTTGAGTACCAAGCCTTCCTCAGGAGCCTTTTGGAAAGAAGCTATTATTAGTGAACCTAGATAATAAGTCCTCTGTCCTGGGTTTGACCTTAGCATTCCTGTCGTCTGGTATGGTTATTAATATCACCCCCGTTCACTCTCAGAGGCCCCAGGTTGGACTGTAACTTATGTGGACACTGTGATTATAAGGTGAACGATTCATTTTTTTTTCATTGGTATCAGTTTGATGCCATGGCTAAAAACTTGTTAGTATCTGTGTCTACCTTTTTTTTTTTTTATTCTCACCTGAGGATATGTTTGCTGATTTTAGAGAGAGAGGAAGGGAGAGAAAGAAACATTGGGGTGAGAGAAAAACATTGACCGAACCTGTAACG